>JH430495.1:21406-36138 GCA_000239455.1 Strigamia maritima | reverse complement strand
TTTTTATTTTTCTTATCGAAACAATGCGCTTTTTTATTTTTGTACCAAAACAATGAGCCTTTTCACGTTAAAATCCAGTTTTGTACCAAAACAATAAGTTTTTCCATATAAAAATATGCTAATTTAAAAAAAAATCCACTAAAAGTTCATCATTTTAGCTCGAAAGTGCATCTCATCCAGAAAAAGTCAATTTTTACACTTAAAAATACAATTAAAAAAATACCATTGTTAAAAAAATTATCAAAAACACTTATTTATTTCCTTTAAAAAAAATTCTATTAAACACCAAAATCTATTACCACAAAAAAAAAAAAAAAAAAAAATTAAAAAAAATTAAAATAAAAACAAAAATAAATTTTTACAAACAAAAACAAAAACCAACAACCAACAACCAACTGATCCACCAAAAAACGGCCTCGAGCCAACCCCAAACCAAAATTCCCACCAAAAACTCCAACCACAATGACAATAAGCCTAATTAGCCTTGATTTATTACTGATGAATTTACGAGCCGCCCTAAGCACACCAGACACCACCACCACTGCGAACCCGCCTTAAACCCCGATCCCATGTGTGACATCGAGTCGCCAATCAACTTCGCATCCCAACCATTGTCTCGTAAAAACAACACGATAAAAATAAAATACCACGACAGAAAACATTCCTCGCATTCCCGGCCCCAGGTGGCGCTGTCCAACGACGTTTTTCAACATTCTCATCCCTCGTCCGACACGTCGAGGCACGTTTCCCGACGTTTCTCAATAGCGAATTAAGCGTAGCCTTCAATTATGCACTTAAACTAATACATCCATCAACGTTAAAAACTCCTTTTCATCGCGCCTCGAATGCGACGGCATTTTCCCATTGGCTGTGCCGCACTGCGAGCGTGGCATCCCGCTGCGCGATGGCCGTGGTTTCGGTGAATCCATTGCGTGTGGGAAGGGGAAAGCGGTACTTCACACCTTCATTCTGAGGAGGGAGCCCGCGCCATGCGGACTACTGGGGCTCACGTCCTCGGTTGTTGTACGGTGTTGTTGCTCGTTTTGAGGATTTTACGCGTTCGGAGTGATGTCGTGGATGGTGTTTGGTGGTCGGATGGTGCGGAGAGACTCGTTCCGAGTGGTTTTCATGAGGATTTTGATGTTTTTTGGAGGGGGATTTGTCGGAATCGGATGATGATCGGAGTGGATTTTGATGGAACATGTGGGAATAATGCGAAGATTAGTTTTCGGGAGGTGATTTGTCCGAATCGGACGGATATCGGAGTGGATTTGTGTAGAAATGATTCGGAAAAGGATTTTCGGAGTGAAAAGTGTCGAAATTGGACGGAAATCGGATTGGAGTTGTGTAAAAATGATTCAAAAACGGATTTTCACAGTGAAAAATGCAAAAATCGGACGGAAATCGGATTGGAGTTGTGTAAAAATAATTCAAAAATGGATTTTATGAGTGAAAAATGCGAAAATTGGATGAAAATCGGATTGGAATTGTGTAAAAACGATTCCGAAATCAATTTCCCGAGAGAAAAATGCGAAAATTGGACGGAAATCGGATTGGAGTTGTGTAAAAATAATTCAAAAATGGAATTTTATGAGTGAAAAATGCGAAAATTGGACGAAAATCGGATTGGAGTTGTGTAAAAATGATTCAAAAATGGATTTTCCGGATGAAAAATGCGAAAATTGGACGAAAATCGTGTTGAAATTGTGTAAGAACGATTCAAAAATTAATTTTTCAGGAGAAAAATGCGAAAATTGGACGAAAATCGGATTGGAGTTGTGTAAAAACGATTCAAAAATCAATTTTTCAAGAGAAAAATGCGAAAATTGGACGAAAATCGGATTGGAATTATGTAAAAACGATTCAAAAATCAATTTTTCAAGAGAAAAATGCGAAAATTGGACGAAAATCGTATCGGAATTATGTAAAAACAATTCAAAACCTAAATTCCCGAGTGAAAAATGCCAAAACCTGACAAAAACCGCACTAAAACCATGTAAAACCACAAAAAACCAATTTCGTACCGAAATCGCATGTAGCCGCCAACGAAACAACATCGACCAACTCCAAGGTGACATCTTCAGCTTCATCTTAGCACGAAAACTCCAAATTCCCAACATCCCATCCTCAACCCTCCTTTACCCATCATCCGAAAATTCGCATTTCCCAACCACCCGACACGACCGACCGATCATCCTAACCCAATTCGTACCAAATCTCCAACCCGCCTTCATCCCGATACAATTCCGCGAAAACAACCGACGTTTACATCCGACCGATCTACGAAATCGTACCGACGAAAACGAACTCCGAGACCTCGTACAATGGTCCGACCTGATAATATTCGATTATCTCACGGGCAACTTGGACCGTGTGGTGAATAACTTATATAATCGCCAATGGAATGCCGAAATGATGAATTCGCCGGCACATAATTTAGGCAAACTGAGTTCGTCGGGTTTGTTGGTGTTCCTGGACAACGAGAGTGGACTGGTGCACGGATATCGATTGTTGAAGAAGTATGAAGTGTATCATCGTGCATTGTTGGGGTGTTTGTGCGTTTTCAGGCGGCGGACGGTGGAGATGGTGCGGCGGTTGATGAGTGGGGATGCTGGGGCGGTGATTCAGGCGGATTTTGAGGCGTTTGAAGGGGTGATGGCAGCGAGTTTGCCGGTGTTTCCTGCTAAATCGAGGAGGATTTTGATGGACAGGTTGGGGTTTGTGGATCAACATGTGAGGAAGTGTGAATTGATGTATCCAGTGAGGTGATTTCATGTGTTGTGGAAATTAATTGTTTTGATTTTTATTTATGATGTAGAGGTTGGATAAATTTATAAATTGCATATATGAATTTTTTTTTTTTTTTGTGCTATTATTTTTGATAAATTTGCATATTTTTAATGCATAAATGCGTTTTTTTTTGTTTTTTTTTGATGGATTTTTATTAGATTTTGACATTTTTTTTGTAATGGCAAATTTTGATCATTTTTGAGGATTTGACAATTTCAAATTTTTTTTTTTTTTGTTGAAATGAAATGAATATTAAAATAATTTGCATGATTATGAAATTTAAAAATTTTTTGGATAAAATTTTTTAATGAAATTCAACAATTTTTAGATGTTGGTGCATATTTCATGCGTATAAAATGAATTTTATTTTTGCATAAATATCCGCGATCTATTTATGAAAATTCTATTTAAAATGAATAAATGCATGTTTTCAATGCATAAATTTAGTTTTTTTTTGTGTGTGATGGAATTATATTAGATTTGACATTTTTGTAATGGCAAATTCTGATCATTTTTGAGGATATGACAAATTCAACAATTTCAAAATTTTTTTTGTTGAAATGAAATGAATATTAAATAATATGCATGATTATGAAATTTTCGCACTACAGTAAAACTTCTGCGGACGGGACACTCCGCAGAAGGGACACCTCTGCAGTCGGGACCAGTGCCGGATTTCTGCCTAGGCCTACAAGGCCCCGGCCTAGGGGCCCCGGTGGTCGTATGATTCTATAAATTTTATAGAATAACGTAACTATAGTAACATAGACTGTATTATTTTGATGTTTATTAAGGTCATTAAAGTCGATTAAAAATTATATGTTCTGTACTAGTGCATTTAATTTGCTAAATTTCCAAAATAGCTTCGACATGGTGGGGGGCCCAAATATCAAGTGCCTAGGGGCCCTGGGTCTCTAAGTCCGGGCCTGGCCAGGACGATATTGGCTGGACCCGACGCGGTCAATCCCGACCAATAGAAATTTACCTCTGCGGACGGGACAGAGGACAACTCATCCAATCCCGTTCGGTCTAAATGACCTCTGTGGACGAGACAAAACAATAAATTTTGCATAACTATTTTTAAAAAATTAGAAATTTTTAGAATACTTATTTAAAAAAAAAATGAATTACAGCAACAATGAGAAAAAAAAATTTTTCAATTTAACATTTTACAATTTGTTTCGAATTTCGTTGTTGCGCCACATATTGTCGCGATTTCTAATTTCACGCCAACATGTTGTTGCATTTTTCAATGTCGCTGTTAAGGGGTGTGGCGACTAATGTTTGTCCCAGCAGTCACTTGTCGCAAAATTTTAAATTTGTGCAAAAAATTATTATTATTATTATTTATGTAAACAATACATGTTACATGATTTCTGGCTCTATACTCTATTTATTATTTCGTACGCGAAACTCCCATTGGTTAATGACCTATATTATACTGAAAGTATATATTGTGGAATCTTATTTTAATCCTCTAGTCGATCCGAGTCAAAAAATCATTGTTTCATAGCCAAAAAATGTGCGCAACAATACAAAAATCCAAATATAAATAATTTTTTAAAAACATTTTACAAGCATTTTCATTTGTTAACAATGGCACGCACATTTTTGAACTACAAAACAATGATTTTTCGACTCACCTCAACTAGAGGATTAAAATAAGACGTCACAATACATACTTTCGATACAATATAGGTTATTAACCAATGGGAGTTTCGCGCACGAAATGATAAACAGAGTATAGTTTAACTTTTGACGTATTTTGCTCGATTTGAACTTGCCATTGTTTTCTGTATAAAACCAACTGCACTGAATTAGAAATAGACATTGGGTGTTGTCACTTGCACGAACATATCTTCTTTTGGAAGGAAAATAGAGAACTTCACACTATTTATTTCTCTGATTTAGGACGTGTATAGTCTAACTGTAAGTTGCCGCTTACGTCTATAGACTGAATGGGTCTGAACTAATTTTTGCATTTTTGCAGTTTTGTGCTGAATTTGGATTTGAGGGCAGAAACCTGTTTAGTTTTACAAGAAAATGTCAGAAATGATGACAAATCATACGTGACACTTTTCATGACATCATCAGCAAATTTATTTAAAATACATTCATGTACAGTAAAACCTCCGCGGATGGGACACTCCGCGGACGGGACACCTCTGTGGTAGGGACGATATTGGCTGGACCCGACCCAATCAATCCCGACCAATAGAAATTTACCTCTGCGGATGGGACACTTCTGCGGACAGGACAGAGGACACCTCGTCCAATCCCGTTCAGTCTAAATGACCTCTGTGGACGGGACAAAACAATAAATTTTGCAAAATCATTTTGCAAAATTAGAAATTTTTCGAATCTTTATTTAAAAAAAACGAATTTGTTAAATTGTTATTGAAAATTTTAAATTGTTATTGAAAATTTTACATTTTTGATTGAAAATTTTGAATTTTTCATTAAAAAATTTAAATTTTTCATTAAAAATTTTAAATTTTTCATTAAAAATTTTAAATTTTTCATTAAAAATTTTAAATTTTTCATAAATTCATTAAAAATTTTAAATTTTTGATTTAAAATTTTGAATTTTAAAAAAAATAACTTGAAACTGACCAACCACAGACCATTACCTCTGCGGATGGGACAAAGAGCTTTTGTCCCGTCTACGGAGGGTCCCTCTGTGGACGGGACACCTCTGCGGATGGGACAAAGTATGGTTGGACCCGAGGTGTCCCGTCCGCAGAGGTTTTACTGTATAAAAATATTCATTAGATTTCTTAATGCCTAAACTCGTAAAAAAAATAAAAATTTTGAAGTGGTACTTATACTTTTTAGATTTTTGAAATTGGTAGACAATTTTTAAAAAAAAAAGGTTGAAGACCACAAATTGAAATAGAAATTAAATTTAAAAATTACAAAAATTATGTATTATTTTTTTTTTTTTAGAAAATTGATAGGTATGGTATTTTATACTTACAGTAACATGGATGCCACGACCAGGGAACAGAACAGCAAACGGTTGAGAGCGATCTTCAGCATTTTCAAAGAAATAAAACTGAAGTATTAGAAGAAAAAAAATATAGTTTCAAAATTTGATTTTTAAGCAAATGTAGACAAAAAAATTGCAATTGACTATAGTCCCAGCCCTCATACGTAAGTTTTTTTAAAATAAATTTCAAGATTATGATGACATATGTTTCAGAATTTTTTTTAGAATTTTTTTGCAACAAATTAATTAGTAATTTGAAATGCAAAAAAGTTGCCCCTTAGATGACCAGCAATTGATAAAAGTTGTTTTCACCGCATTTTGTGAAAAGCGCTTCTGTTAAGCGCCACCTATACTGTAATTATGTCGATTTTGCCATAATTAGTAGCCATGTGTTGTTATTCCAGGTAAAATCAATCAAAAATTTGCCAGGAAAAATAGGGAAAAATAGGATTGTGCGCAAGTGCAGATGGTTTTTTACAAGCGACAATACCTAGTAGCAAAAATGGGAAGGTGGGACTAAAGTCCCATTGCTAGGTGTTAGCGTGGTTTTTTTACATACCTTATGTTAACTTCACTTGTCTGTGTATGTATGTATGTGTGCACAAGGAGGAAATGACGTCATATTATGTGCGAAGCCCTATCCCAGCAATCTGATTGGCTGATGAATGTGTGTGTGCAAAATTATGAAAATTGCAAATGGCGCTCAAATTGTGTTTTGGCCAAAATTCCACTTCAAAAAATAAAGTTGCCATGTTATTTACATAGAAAGAAAACCAATTTCCAGCTGATTAAAACTGCTATGTTTATTTTTTTAAAGAAATTGTCAAAAAGTAGTTTAAATTGAGATCGAATGTTTCGGCAGCATGGTGAAATACGCGTGGTTTGTACGGAAGCCCCAGGGAACGGCGTATTCGAATAAATGTCAAATTTTAAAAACTGTTGTAGAATTTGAATGTGTTTTCAATGTTTTCATTGATTTTAGCAGAAGGTATGTTAGTTGGTTTTTTGCTTTAGTTTTTTTCTTAGTTGCAAATCTAAAAAAGCAAAAATAATTAAATTAAAAATATTATTTTTTAAAAAACATACCTTCTATTAACACAAATGCTCTGAAAACTATAAAATAATTTTTTCAAAAAATTCAAAATTTCTTTAGATTTTAGTGCATATTTTATGCATATAAATATATTTTATTTTTGCATAAATATCCGGGGTCTATTTATGAAAAATTGATATTCTTTTTTTTGTAAAAATTGAATTTTTTTTTGTTTTGAATGTAAAATTGTGTATAAAATTTCATTTAATTTGTCTGGTTTTTATCTTTCAATCGTGTGAGTTTATTTTATTTTTTTTTAAGTTCTTGGAATTATCTTTATTTTTTTTGTAACATTTTGTGTCAATTTTGTTTAGTTTAATCTAAGAGTGTTGAGATTTCATTTTTTTGTGTGTTTATGTAATTAGTGTTATTTTTTTTTATTTTAATTTTTTTTTGAATTGTTGTTCTGCAACATTTGTATCAAATATATTTTTTCCTTCTTACACTATGCTAATATCTTTTTTTCTTTTTGAAGTGTTGCTGTTGATAATGAAAAGCTTATTGGTTTGACAAGTAGCATAGGATTCAATAGGATTCACAGGTATGGCACACCTTAAAAAATAAACATTGTTTATGACTTTATATGTACGAATTAAAAATGAAATAAAATAATCGGTAAAAAGAAAAGTTTGTAAAAACTGGAGGTTTTAAAGCACTGTTGGTGTGTCATGTGACACAGGTCACATGACTTGAGGATAGATAGATAGAATTGAGTTTATAGACGCAAGCGACGACTGAGGTCATACACGTCTTTTAATCTGACCAATATAAATCTGACATAAACAAACACATTTGACCATTGACAAACACTACATTCATACATTCCATTGCAGAATGGAATGCAGCATTACATTATCAAAAAAAATGGTCAAAAACCGAGACAAAAGTCACAGAAGAGAAAGCGGAGCAAAAAAAAGGAGATATAGATAACCAGGGGACCCATTAGCACCACTACAGCGGAAAAACAAAGTGCCACAGAGGAGAACCCAGGGGAGGCTACAAGGAGGCTGGGCTTGGAAGTTTTCTCCCCCGATGACTTGAGGAATGTGTTCACCCCTTTTTAAACTCTAGAAATGGCTTGTTATCTCCCTGTGACGGTCTCGAACCGTAGTTATGGTAGGGATTTGCCACCAGAGTGCGCTGTTGCATCTTTGGCGGCATATTCAATCATGACTGCAAATATAAATAAGTCAATTATAAATATCGCGCTTATTTATAGATTGACTAAAGTAATGGCCAATAAATATATAATTTATATATTATATTGACCATTTGCCTTAATCCACATCGGAATGTTGGATGATACCGGAAGTGGTCGTCACATTCCACAGCCGGCATCACCCATTGGCCGCTCTATTATCTACACATTCCTTAGGGATTAGTGAGAAATTAGCAGAGTATATAAGCTGATGTAAAGCAGGAAGTAGTGTGAAATACTGAACTGAAACCCTGACTTGACTTGTTTGATATTGTTTGCCTGTGATTATTTGCCTAGATGGTATGTGTATTTATATTGAGTGTATATATTGTTGATATTGAAAGTGTAGTGTAACATAACCATAGCATTTTATGGGTTGTGTGTTAATAACCATACTTTGAATGTCTTACATGTATATAGTAGTCGATGTATTACATTTCCCTGTGGCGCCTGTGTTTGTGTTACTTTGTAACACCTGATTAATAGGTGAATATGAGGCGAGCATGGGGTCAAAATGACTATACTTCCCACATGGGTTGGAACATTATGTGTTGAGCTTTTGGCCGCCGATGTTTGGGTCGGTCGATAATCGCATGGGCCATACGCAATACTGGACCGGGGCTGTGGTGAGTAACCATCTGTGTTTATTTTCCATTTTCTGGCCCTAGGTCCTTAAGGTAGAAATAACGCGTGGTGTAATATGCGGAATATGGGTCAAACCACTTAGGTCACCACGTGGCTGTGGCTTGACCATTTACACCTCTTTTTCTTCTCCTAATGTTTTATTGCAGTTGTGTTGATTGCATTATGCTTTCCTGCATAGATGCAATCAATCTATCTTGTTTCTTTTGGTTGTGGCAAACTTAAGTCGACCATATCCCTCAGGATCGCTAAGATATCACCATTGTGTTAAGCCTAAGCACATGGACCAAATAGGCCTAAAGTATGCAAATCGATCACATCTGCATATCTTAGGATTTAAACAATTGTAAGTGTAATAAATTCTATTAATTAATTAAAACTATATTTGCATAATTTATGCTCGGTACATTTTTGGTGTTTTGTATTGTGTTATATGCATTAGTGGGTTGGATGATATTTTCCTATATCGATCCCGATTCCACATTGTCACATCCCCCTTTTTTCTTTATCTTTTATTGTAAAAACTAAAGAATAAACCAGTTGTGATTTAACTTTCAAACAAGAAGCAGCAAATTTATTTCATACTCACTCACTTGCAAATATAGCCAAATTTACAAGTCAGGGAACTCAGGATTGGCTAAAAACCTAAGCAGACCATTTTTATTCAAAAAAGAAGTGTTTGGACTTCAACCTGGTGCCGAAACCCGGGAGAGATAAGCAAACCTGGACAAAGAAACTTCAATTTTGAGTAGAAAATGACTGAAATTGATCGATTAAAGGTGCAGAAGACGGCTGTGCGGAATGCAACCACGCGATTAACCAACAATACGGCTGGATTGATTGCAGAAGTGCCCATCAATTTGAAGAAACTGAGTAAGCACAAGGCCCAACTTAGTGAAAAGAAAGGATGCTGCGCGACTTGGATACGCAAATTGTCGGACAACTCAAGCAGGAACCCGACATAATTCGAAAAGTAGAAAATTCAGAGATATACCAAGAGCGATTGGTTTATCAGATACAAGATCTGACGGAAATGATCGATGAGGCACGTCGGACAAAGGAATTAGGCGACGCAGCAGTGATTACGGCCGAAAACCAAGCGAGAATCGAGGCAGCGATCAAGGATCAGCTCGTAGCCAGTCAGCAAGCTATCGCCGACCAGTTGAGGGCCCAAATTGCATTGCAAGGACCAAACGGGATAGTGATCAACACGAATGCACCACCAGAAAACGATGATACAGTAGTAAAATTGCCTGTTTTAACAATTGAAAAATTTTCCGGAAATCCAACTCAGTGGAATGAGTTTTGGAGCCACTTTACGTTAAGTGTAGAGGAAAATAAGAAAGTCAAACCAAAAGCCAAGTTAGTGTATTTGAAATCTCTGTTGATTGGTCTGGCGTTGAGTGTGGTCCTTCTGGGAGCTGGAAGCCCTGGGAATAAAACATGAAACCAATTCGAATACGCAGGACGAAGATCAACAAGCAAATGGTGATCAATAAGAAGTCAGGTTGCCGTGGGTCGTCGAAAAAAAAGAATTAGATGACAATTACGTAATTGCATTGAGGCATTTTTAGAACCTTGTCCAAAAATTCAAAGAAGATCCAGGACTGTTCGTCAAGTATAAAGAAGTTATTAATGCACAATTGACAGAAGGGATCGTAGAAAATGTTCCGGTTAGACCAGATCAAGGAGAAGGTCGTTATTATCAACCACACAGTCCGGTGATACGAGAACAGCGAGAGACGACCAAACTCCGCCTAGTATGCGATGCGTTGTCGCATGGAAAAAACAGCAGATCCTTGAACGATTGTTTAATCACTGGGCCGAATTTATGACCAGAAATAATAGATGTTTTGCTGTGTTTTAGATTTTACAAGTATGTGGCGATGGGAGACATTGTTAAGGCATTTCATCAGATTTGGCTGCACGAAGATGACCGAGACAGTGTGAGTGGGTCGACGAGAAATGGGATGGAAAAGGGCCTGTAAGCCTCGAAAATACGTTGGTAGGCAGAAAATACGAAACGTGACGTTAATTAAGGTTGATGAAACCAGATTGGTCGAATATGTTTATTGAAAGATAAAAGAGGATTAACAGATAAGATAAAAGGAAGTGATTGGTTGACCGGTGGTCACCGGGCGGCGGCGGGAAGAACGAGGATGACCCTGGCGGTCACAGGGCCGTTGAAATCCGAATTTTGTGGCAAACCAGAGTGTTGTTTGGTGCCTCTCCCAGCCCATTTATTCTCAACGCCACCATCGCCACACATATCGCAAAATTCACCGAGGAATATGCAGAGACTCTAAAACAAGTAAACCAATTTTTCGTTGACGACTTTATTGATAGCCAACCAGTTGCAGACAAATTGGCCGAGACGTGCACAGAGATCACCAGTATTCTGGAAAAAGGAGGAATGGGTTGACCAAATGGAACTCCAACTCTGAAGCAGTGCGGGAAAAGTTGACGAGTTAGAGGAAATCAAAGACTCTTATACAAAGGTTTTAGGACTTGGGAGGAACATTGAACAGGACGTGCTTTCACTCGAGACGAGTGAACTGATCCAAAAATCATCCGAAAGCGTTACGAAGCGGCAGGTTATACAACAAGTGGCAAAAGTGTTCGATCCATTGGGTTTTGCATTGCCCTTCTCAGTGATTGGAAAATTAATATTTCAATGGTTGTGGCGACAGGAACTCAAATGGGATGATGAACTGCCCGAAAGTGACTTTGTAGCATGGGAGGAATGGCGTGATCAACTCCCTGTGCTAGCCCAAATTCAGATTCCAAGATGGCTGGGTTTTAACAGTTTAGAAGAGCATCGAGAACTGCATTTGTTTTGCGATGCTAGTCCCTTGGCCTACAGAGTGTGGCGTACGCGAAGACGGGGGCAGGGGAAGACTCTAATATTGCTTTTATTGTTTCTAAATCTAGGATTGCACCCGTAAAGACCATAACTCTCCCTCGACTCGAGCTAATGGGAGCACTGCTACTTTCACGATTAGCAAAGAGACTGTCATGTGTACGAGCCAACAAGATTGTGGGATGGACTGACTCCACTATAGTAATGGCATGGCTGCGTCGAGGAAGCAGCAAAACAATCCCATTTGTGTCACGGCGAGTAGAAGAAATTCACGATAACGCACCAGAAGTCGAATGGCGTCATGCAGTGCCGGATTTCTGCCTAGGCCTACAAGGCCCCAGCCTAGGGGCCCAGCCAGCCTAGGGGCCCCGGTGGTCGTATGATTCTATAAATTTTATAGAATAACGTAACTGTAGTAACATAGACTGTATTATTTTGATGTTTATTAAAGTCATTAAAGTCATTAAAGTCATTAAAGTCATTAAAGTCATTTGAGATGGTGGAGGGCTCAAATGTCAAGTGCCTAGGGGCCCTGGGTCTCTAAGTCCGGGCCTGGCATCATGTTCCAGGAGTCGAGAACCCAGCAGATTTACTCACACGAGGGATAAGCGCGCAACAGCTGATAGATTGCGAAATGTAATGAAAAGGCTTTACATGGCTGGTAGAATCAGAAGAAAACTGGCCATCGACGGAAACCATTGAAAACCCAGATGAGGAAGAGGTTTCAACGTGTTTGGCGATCGAAACGACGAGTTCACCAGTTACGATTCTACAAATGGCAAAATCCAGTTCTTGGTCGAAACTGATTCGCATACTTGGGTGGGTATTTCGATTTGTTAATCAGATTCGCCAAAAGATAATAGATTCGATTACATTGACGAACGAGGAACTAAGGGCTGCAGAGCAATATTGGATCGCTCACGTGCAGCAAAATTCCTATTCGACAGAGATGAAAGCGGTAGTAGCAGGAAGAGCGTTCAAATGGAAATCAAATTTGAAGGACATCCAGTGTGCAATGGACAAATT
Organism: Strigamia maritima; assembly: GCA_000239455.1. Taxonomy (NCBI): domain Eukaryota; kingdom Metazoa; phylum Arthropoda; class Chilopoda; order Geophilomorpha; family Linotaeniidae; genus Strigamia; species Strigamia maritima. Next base: position 23,540 of record JH430495.1, on the reverse strand, counting down.
TGGTCTGCTGCGAGTGAAGATGCGAGTCAACTGGAGTTGTGTTGCCAAGGATTCCATCGGACCGTGGGTAATAGACACTAACCATTATTTAGCAAAATTATTGGTAGAAGACGCCCACATTCATGTATTCCATGGCGGACTTGGTGACACACTCGCCGAATTTCGACTGCGTTATTGGATGCCACATTCCCGAGCCTTCATCAAGAAAATATTGAAAACCTGTTTCATCTGTCGAAAAGTTCAATGTCGACGCATCAAACAGCACGAGGCTTCCTTACTTATCGAGAGGACCAAGGAAGCTGAGGCGTTTCAAATTGTAGGAGTGGACTTTGCGGGGCCATTGTATCAGATTACAGGTGACAAATGTTATATTTTGATAATTACATGCGCAGTCACCAGGGCGCTGCATTTGAAGCTCGTTTCAAACATGATCACGGACTGTTTCATCCAAGCCCTACATAGGGTTTTTGCCAGAAGAGGGGTTCTGAGTTTGGTCATCTCGGACAACACAAAAACGTTTAAAAGGGCCAACTTGGAGATACAAAAACTGCTGAGCAGTGTGAAGCAGACAGAAATGAGCAATTTTCTGACAAACAACCAAATAAAGTGGAAATTCATCGTTGAAAGGGCCCCTTGGTGGGGGGTTCTGGGAGCGAATGGTGCGCTCAGTGAAAACAAGTTTGAAGAAGGTAAACGGCCGGAAAGTTTTGGACTTTGAGGAGCTTACCACCACTTTGTGCGAAGTAGAAGCAATGTTGAACTCGTGTCCACTCACCTACGTATACAGTGACGCAGGAGAAAAGGACACTTTAACTCCCTCGCATTTTGTGGTGGGGCGATGATTGATAACTTTACCCGATTCATCCCTACAGATATCCCACATGATGCAAGCAAAGGAAGCCGAATTATTGAAAAGATGGCGACTTCGACAACGTCTAGATAGATAGATAGAATTGAGTTTATAGACGCAAGCGACGACTGAGGTCATACACGTCTTTTAATCTGACCAATATAAATCTGACAACGACAACGTCTAATTGGACAGATTTGGAAGAGGTGGAGATCGGAGTATCTCGTCGAATTGCGCATATTTCACGATGCCAAAATGCATTGCAATGTGAAAATCGGAGATACTCACTCACTTGCAAATATAGCCAAATTTACAAGTCAGGGAACTTAGGATTGGCTAAAAAAACTCAAGTAGACCATTTTTATGCAAAAAAAAGTGTTTGGACTTCAAAAAGTTTTCAAATTTTTGAGGGTCATGAATAATTTATCACTTGATTGTCCCATCATTTGTGCCCATCATTAGTTTGTGACGGTCGAATCCCAGAAATCACCTTACTATTCTATCACTAGATGGCGTTGACTACCAAGTCGCGTCATATTCAAATAATGACTATTTATGTTACCTACCTCTGGTTTTATGAGTAGTTTTATAAGATTTGATCAGTAAATATTTCATAAGAGTGTTTATTTTATGAATTATGAGGAATAATAATATTTCATATTATTATTCTAACATGGGAAGTTATCTTGTAATAAGTATTTGTATTGCCACAAGTTTTGATTTCAAAAATCGATAAATAGTGCACTCATAGAAAAAGTCGCCATTTTACTCCATTTCTGGAGTTATGCATTGTCCTGTGGCCAACTCCATAATCAGAGTAATAGTACTCCAAAACGAGAGTTTGATGTGTGAAAAACTACATTTTTGAAGTAACACTACTTTAAAATGGAATATCAAAACTCTGAAATGGAATATCAAAACTCTGAAATAGAATATCAAAACTCTGAAATGGAATATCAAAACTCTGAAATGGAATATCAAAACTCTGAAATAGAATATCAAAACTCTGAAATAGAAGTATTATTACTCTTTTAAATGTGAGAGTTGGCTATGGACCAAAATGGAGTAAAATGGAAACTTTTTTTCTATGAGTGTGCTGGCAGCACAATATATTGATTCAAAACTAAAACAAAATAATATACAAATACCATCTGTGACGGGAATAAAAGGACAAAATGTCATTATCATTTATTTAAAAACATATTTTATATTTTTTTTAATATGAAAAAAAAAAAAACTGTTCTTAAAATGCAACTTTGATGAAATAACCGTTTTAAACATATT
>JH430495.1:7878-18430 GCA_000239455.1 Strigamia maritima | reverse complement strand
TTATTTCCCAACAACCAATAGAAAACAATTATTAATTTTTATTAAAGAAACTAACATCAAACTGACAACAATCTCAGCCCAAAAGCCCAAAATCACTTCTAAAAACAATCCAAAAAACCTTAAAAAACTAAAAAAAAAAAAAATTAAAAAACAATAGGACAAAACACAATAAATCAAAGACAGCTGTGTCCAATAATTAAGCCAATAAAATTCAAATTTTTTTTTTTTACTTTGATAAAATATAACTTCCTGAATGCAGGAATCCAGGTGTGACTAGTAATAAAAGAAAACAAATGATGCACTGCATCATTTAATCATTACACTTTTTCTTCTTCACTTTCCCACTTGGATATCCAAAGTGCTAATTGCTAAACTGAAAAACTCACAACCCTTTTTGGACACAAAGTATAGTTGATGACCCTATTCACTTGGGTTGCTTGAGGGTAGCATTAAGTGGAAGAAGTTGGCTACCCTATTTGATTGTAGTCCAAGAATGATGATTGTTTAGTATAGGGGTTGTTAAAAATAGACCTAACTTTTTGTTTGTGGATGTTCAAGTGAATGTATTGTATGTTATATATAGTTTTACAGTTGCAACAGTGTATTCTGGATGCAATAAATTTAATTTGAGGAATTTGTGCATCTGCTGTGAGGCAGAATGGAGCCACTGTTTTAAATATTGTTTGTTTAGAAAATAATAAGGGATTTACAAAACCTTAGAAATTTATTCTAGTAAATTTGCATGTTATGACTCATTTATCTATATTTTCTCTTATGATTCACATCATTACCTAGCATTTTACTGGATATCAGTATCAGAGATAACTTATACACTAGTTAAACTGGCTTTTAGTCATCTGATTCCACAATTCAACTTTAATCATTTTTCTCATGAAACTATGGCTATTCAACTAACCAATTAATTCATACCTTACTTATTCAAGACAAATAGAAGCAAAACTGAAATTCTTTAAAATACAAAATGTTTATACTAGTACAGACTACTTGTATTGTCTTGAGTTAACCCTGCCTCAAAGCCCTGAAATTTTGGAACAACGTAGAGCCCGATTAATGGTCCAAATTGTGACCATTTGGAGTCTCTATTTTGAAGCGCTTTAGTGCTGTTACCATGGTTTCTTCAACCGACATTAGGTGTCACCAATTGTAATAATCAAGACATGCAGTCAAAATGTTGTTTTAAACAGCATGCAAGGTGTTTTTAATCATTTATTTACAATAACAATTGTCTATATCAACTTAATTTATTGAAATTAGTTTCACATCACCTCAGTTGACCATGTGTTTCAAAGATGAAGGGTTAATGCTGGGTATGGTTATTTAGTTTATATATAGGGGGCGCAATATTCTAAAAGCGCTCTCGCTAGAGTAAAATTTGCAGTGAAAACAACCAAAAACTTATGCTGGGAATTTAAGGGGATCGTTTTTTCTTTTTACAATAACTTTTTTATTTTATGCCTGATTGCAATGAAATTAATTCAGAAAATGTAAATGCATATTCTTAACAGCTACTGCAAATTTCAGATTTTTTAAAAATTTTTTAAAAAAATTTGTATTTACAACTGCAGCTGGTCACAATTGTGGTATTGGATGGGGCTTTGAAGGTTAATCCTATAAATTACCGGTGTTTCAAAAAATAACAGTTTAAGTTACCATACTGTATATTCTTATCGTAACTAGAAAATTACGATACCCGTTACTACGTAACTTAAAAAACTTCTTAAATATTAACATTTTAACCTTCTGATACCCGGCAAAAAAAAACCACGCTAACATCCAGCAATGGGACTTTAGTCCCACCTTCCAAATTTTACCACTAGGTATTGTCACTTGTAAAAAACCATCTGCACTTGCGCACAATCCTATTTTTCCCTATTTTTCCTGGCAAATTTTTGATTATTTTTTCCTGGAATAACAACACATGGCTACTAATTATGGCAAAATTGCCATAATTTCAGTATAGTATTCGCCTAACCGAAGCGCTTTTCACAAAATGCAGTGAAAACAACTTTCATCAATTGCTGGACATCTAAGGGGCAACTTTTTTGCATTTCAAATTACTAATTAATTTGTTGCAAAAAAATTCTGAAAAAATTCTGAAATGTGTGTCATTATAATCTTGAGATTTTCAGATAAATTTGAGAAAGTAAAAAATTTATTTAAAAAAAGTTACATACAGGTATGAGGGTTAGGTCTATAGTCCCACAGCACGAGTGTTAGAAGGTTAACAAATCCCAGAGCAATAATAACTTATGAAATCCCATTAAATCCTCTGAATTCACCTTCTGTAAAATCACACTACCGGCTACCAGTAAATCAAATTCCAGATAAATGATAACCTCTGAAATCCCAAAAAATCACGTTAAATCACATTACAGTTCACCAATAACCCGTGAATAATGTTAAATCACGTTAAATCATATTCCAGTAACATAAGCTTTGTCATATTTTGCAATAATTGATCTGTCTATTTGAAAAATAGGTTATGCATAAAAAACAAATGTTTTGTATAATGGAAAGTCTTAAATATTTGAAAAATTACTCATCCATTCATAGTTCATACTACACTAGCTTGCCCGTCGCGCGTTGCTGCGATCATATTTCAAAGTGTCCTTTTAATTCTATCCCGTGGGCTCCCGTTATATGCCGTGGTATCTCGTTAAATCTCGTGGAATCCCGTTAAATCACGTGTTATCTCGTTAAATCCTGTGGGATTCCATTATATTTTGTGGTATCTCATTAAATCCCATAGAATTACGTTAAATCCCATAGAATTACGTTAAATCCCATAAAATTACGTTAAATCCCATAGAATTACATTAAATCCCATAGAATTACGTTAAATCCCATGGAATCCCATTAAATCTCATAGAATTACGTTAAATCCAATCAGATTTTATTAAATCTCGTGGAATCCCATTAAATCACGGGTTATCTCGTTAAATCCTGTGGGATTCCGTTATATTTTGTGGTATCTCATTAAATCCCATTAAATCCTATAGAATTACGTTAAATCCCATGGAATCCCATTAAATTTCATAGAATTACGTTAAATCCCATGGAATCCCATTAAATCTCATAGAATTACGTTAAATCCAATCAGATCTTGTTAAATCCTGTGGTAGCACGTTAAATCCCGTGGAATCTTGTTAAATTCCGTGGGATCTCGTTAAATTACGTTAAATCCCGTGAGATCCCATTATATCCTGTGGTATCTCGTTAAATCTTGTGGCCTCACGTTATATTTTGTGGTATCTCGTTAAATCCCGTAGAATTTCATATCCTGTGATATCCTGTGATATCTTGTTAAATTCCGTGGGATCCCGTTAAATCTCATGGTATCACGTTAAATCTCATGGCATTTTGTTAAATCTTGTGGTATCTCGTTAAATACCGTGGGATTCCGTGGGATTTCACGCTAAATCTTGCAAATAAATCCCAGCCTGGGAGCCGATATTTAAAAATTTGTTACGCCTATAATTTTCGCGGGGAATGTCGTGAAAAGACGTGAAATCTCGTGAAATTCCATTAAATCCCTGCTAAAATTCCGTTGAATTCCGTGCAGTATGACATCATTGATATCGGCCAATCAGATCACGTACAGACCTAAACTGACAAACAAACAATGGAAAGCACATGATCAAGCAACTAAGAGCAGAGTTGTCTCATAACTTCAAGTAGCGCCATCTATTGCTAACATTGCCAAACATAAATTCGATAGGAGCCAAAATTTTCCAAATTTTTATGCCAGAAACCTTCATAGAAGTGTACTCAACAACTTCCCAAAGTTTCATGGCGATCGGATGAGTGTAGTAATGCATAAAAGACAAACAGACACATTGGTTTTTATGTAGATAGAAGAAGAAGATTAACATTAATTCAGAATTTTAGAAAACCATTGCTTTCTAATTTGTCTATACATTTTTTGTTGCATCATGTGGTACCAAGTATTTTATACCAATGACGCCACAGGAAATAAGTATTTATTTCCTCTTTACATGTCTATTGTTAAACAGCACAATCCATAATGAACCATTCCTACCAGATGCAAAAAAATATTTTGATTTTATTTCATCATTTTAAAACTATAAATTTAAAAAAAAATAAAAATAAAATCAATTTATCACACAAAATTACTCACATAGACTTTAAACAGACAGATAGAAAACCGTTGCAAACTCTGACGTCACTTTTTTAAAGTCAAGCACAGCATTATCACATATATAACCACACAAATCGTTCCTAAAAACCCACGCGCGCCCTCTACATTTGCTCGAAACAAACAAACAGTGAATCTAAAGGTCGAGGATGATTAATGTAAATCAAAGGGCAATGCAGAAATGGATAGCCACGCTTTCAAGTCCCGTGCATTCGTCGGCGGTTCTCTCTTAATCCTCCTCTCAAAATGTCTATTTTCCACTGCAATACCGGTGAACTCGGCGCCGCGAATCGGCATCGTGGGTGCCGGCATCGGAGGCGCAATGACGGCGCACTTTACTCGCAATTTATTCGGAGTTGACGCTAAGATCGATGTGTATGAGAAAAGTCACGTTGGAGGTCGCTTATCAGTGGTTGAATTTGGAGGACAGAAATACGAAGCCGGAGGCTCGATTATTCATGAAAGAAATCGATATATGGCTGACATTGCAAAATTATTAAGTAAATAATTCAGAATATTATTTTTATTAGGTATTTAAAAAATACCGTAGAGATTTTATTGGAAATTTCTAATCACTTCCTTATCACTGGTATTTAATCACAGTAATTTGTCGATTATGTGAAGGTACTGGAGTTGCACGGGTTTCCACTGGTTAATTTTGATTTAACGGGATTCCACAGGTTAATTTAATTTAACGGGATTCCACAAGTTAAGTAGATTTAACGGGATTCTATGGGTTAATTTGATTTAACGGTATTCCATGGGTGGGTTTACGGGATTTCACGGTTTAATTTGATTTAACGGGATTTCAACTGGAACTCAACGGAATTCCACGGATTTACAGGATTTCGTGGGTTAATATTTGATTTAGCGGGATTTAGCAGGATTCTACAGGTTAATTTGATTTAACGGGATTTCAGCTGGGATTTAATGGAATTCCACGGGTTTACACGATTTCGTGGGTTAATATTTGATTTAACGGGATTTCAGCTGGGATTTAAAGGAATTCCACGGGTTTACGGGATTCCGTGGGTTAATATGGAATTCCATGAGTTAATTTGATTTAACAGCATTCTATGGGTGGGTTTACGGGATTCCACGGGTTAAGATAGATAGATAGAATTGAGTTTATAGACGCAAGCGGCGACTTAGGCCATACACGTCTTTTAATCTGGCCACGGGTTAAGGGGATTCCACGGGTTAAGGAGATTCCACAGGTTAACGGGACTCCACGGGTTATCGGGTATCATTAATTGCACAGACAGTGGAAAAGTGATTAGAAATTTCCAATTCTGTCTATCAAAAACTAAAAAATATTGAACAAAAATGTAATTTTATTATCAATTTTTTATTGGTAGAACTGGAGCATGCACCGCAACCAAGTTGGCGTTCCGGTTTATACAACGGCAAAGAATTTGTGTTTGAGGAAAGTAGTTTCTCATACTTGACTTACGTCGATCTCATATGGAGATATGGCTTGAGCATTATCAAATGGAATACTTTGATGTCTGAAATGTTGAACCACTTTGATAATGTTTACGGTTTTCAAGAAGATGGCTATGCTTACACGACAGTTGATCAATTGCTTCACGCCATGAATCCTGAATTTGTCAACATGACTCAAACGACAACTAGCGATTTTCTGGAGGCACGGGGTTTCAGCGACACATTTATCAAAGAAATTGCAACGGCTGCAGCTCGTGTCAATTATGGTCAATCTACAAATATTAATGCATTTGTTGGTAAATCTCGGTTGTACCGCTTACAGCATCCTTAATTCACTACAATTTTTTCTTATAGGTGCTGCGAGCCTCGCAGCTGCACAGCCATCTTTATGGTCAGTGGAAGGAGGAAATTACCAATTAGCCGAAGGAGCATTAAATTTAAGCAAAGCCAATCTTATACCAGCTAAAGTGAGTGCCGTAACATTACTGAGTGGTGGTACGTACAAGATATCCACAACAAGTCCTGAGAATTCAGTAGATAAAGAATACGACATTGTGGTAGTCGCAGCACCCCAAACTAAAGATCTTCGAAGTATTAGTTTTAATGGATTTTCAGAGCCGTTTGATGACAAATTTTTTGGTCGTTATCACCAAACTATTGCTACTTTTGTTGAAGGAATTGTCAATAGTTCTCACTTTGGTTCTCAGTTGCAATTAGCTATTCCAGATGGTATTATTTCAATTAATTTTAACCTTCCGTACAATTGTTTGGCGAGAAATTATGCAGTTACGGTCAAAGATCCGGATGATGCCAAGATGAAATCACCTAAAATTTATAAATTATTTTCGCAAAAAGAAATGTCGAACGAGCAATTGGATATTCTATTTGAAGAAAGAACAGCTGTCAAGTCTGTAAACTGGTTGGCATATCCGCAGTATAATCCACCGGAGAAGTTGGGGGATTTCAAATTACATGATTTTTTGTATTATACCAGTGCAATTGAATGGGCTGGAAGTGCAATGGAAATGAGTGCAGTTGCAGCTAGGAATGCAGCTTTGCTGGCATATAATGAGTATAATGATATCAGCAAAAATGATGAGGTTTACACATCAAGCAGTATAAAAACAGAGTTGTAAGGAATAAAATTATTCTGTTAAGTTTCTTTTTTTTTCATTGTTTCTTTATTTATTCAATATATAAATAATGTAATAGCATAATTGGATAAAAGATTTTCAGATAGATAGAATTGAGTTTATAGATGCAAGGGGCGACTTAGGCCACACGAGTTTTTTGGTCTGACATACTGAAACTGACATACTGAAACTGACATGCTGAAACTGACATACTGAAACTGACATGCTGAAACTGACATACTGAAACTGTCATACTGAAACTGACATGCTGAAACTGACATACTGAAACTGTCATGCTGAAACTGACATACTGAAACTGTCATACTGAAACTGACATGCTGAAACTGACATGCTGAAACTGACATGCTGAAACTGACATGCTGAAACTGACATGCTGAAACTGACATGCTGAAACTGACATGCTGAAACTGACATGCTGAAACTGACATGCTGAAACTGACATACTGAAACTGACATGCTGAAACTGACATACTGAAACTGTCATACTGAAACTGTCATACTGAAACTGACATGCTGAAACTGACATGCTGAAACTGACATACTGAAACTGACATACTAAATCTGACCAATATAAATCTGACACAGACAAACACATAAAAGATTACCACGTGTAAACAAAGTACATTTGACAGGTGCAATAATATGCAATACTGTATTTTGTCGAATAAGGGCCGCGGCCTTTATTACAAATTGCAGCCGCACCCCTCCCCCCCTCCCCCCGGCGTCTATATAGTTTTGCTTAGCTAAACATAACTTTTTAAGTTGTTTTTAACATAAAAACAACTTAAAAAGTTGCGTTTAGCTATACAAAGGTGTTTAATACGTTTAGCTAAGCAAACGTATTAACCCCTGCGCTAAATTCAAACTACAGCCCGGGGGTGCGGCCATAATTCGAGGGCGGCCCTTATTCGACAAAATACGGTATGTAAATTTTTAGAATATGCAGCAGCAGCAGCATTAATTAACCCTCAAAGCCCCATCCTACGTCACAATTGTGCCCAGCTGCAGTTGTGAATACAAAATTTTTTTAAAATTTTTTTTAAAAAATCTGAAATTTACAGTAGCTGTTAAGAATATAAATTTACATTTTCTAAATTAATTTGATAAAAAGCAGACAGAAAATAAAAAAGTTATTGTCAAAAGAAAAAAATCGTCCCCTTAAATTCCCAGCTTAAATTTTTTGTTGTTTTCACTGCAAATTTTACTCTAGTGAGAGCGCTTTTAGAATATTGCGCCCCCTATGTATAAACTAAACAAACATACACAGAATTAACCCTTCATCTTTGAAACACATGGTCAACTGAGTTAATGTGGGACTAATTATAAATTAAATTAAGTTAATACAGATAATTGTTATTACAAATAAATAATTAAAAACATTTTGCACGCTGTTTAAAACAACATTTTGATCGCATGTCTTCATTTTCACAGTCGGTGACACCTAGTGTTGGTTAGTAAAACCATCATAACCATGGTAATAGCACTAAAGCGCTTCAAAGTAGAGATTCCAAATGGGCACAATTGTGCCTATTAATCGGGCTCTACGTTGTTCCAAAATTTCAGGGCTTTGAGGGTTAAAAAAGTCTATAGATTTTTTTTTTTATATTTGATATTCATCAAAAGTTTTGTACTCATGTTTGATCAAATGTTGTTCAAGATTTAAAAAGGTCAATAGGTTCTAAATTAGAAGTTGGAAGTTGTTGTAACTTCTACATTTAATATGTAGAACTATCCACAACCAGCAACAATGTTATACGCCGGTAGTGTGGTACCTATTGCATATTTGTCAAATTCAAATGCTTCCACAAGTTTGTGGTTTCTACATTTGAACAAAGATCAAGTTTTGCATGAGTCCAATGAAAAAAAGAACTCACAATGTTAGAAGGATTTTTGACTTTAATTGAACTAGGAAAGCAATCACCAAACAGATAATTTCAGAAATATTTCTGATATGATAAATTGTACTGAAAACGGCGTCCTATACTGGAAAACACGCAAAAACGGCATTAAAATGCCAAACAACTAAATAAATCTGAAAATATCTTTGTTTGTCTCGTTTGGAGCGGAGACAAACTTAAACTGCTCGCGTTTAGGCCTCGAAACTCGCGATTACGCTTCGAAAATCCGAAATAATGCTCCGCAGACGTACACGGCAAAAAACGCACCAAACACACGAAAATAACGAAAAATAACATCGAACTGCAGCGCATAGCTTTCTGTGGCCCATAACCGTGTTGATTTAGATGAGTTGTGATGTGAATCTGTGTGTTGAGGTGAAGAAACGAGCCGACATGTTTCCAGAACACAAGTAATATTGCAAGTGCTAAAACTATGCCAAAACTACGGAGGCTCAGTATGTACACCAAACAAATTATAAATAACATAATATAATACGGCAACTCACAGTATACAATTAGAAACTATTGTAAAACATAATATGAAGAATAAATACGACTTTAAATGAAAATATAACAACAATTAGGTTTACACCTCCTTGCCAAAAAAATGGAAGAGGTACTTTTTCTAAAGTCAGAAAAATGGAAATTTCTTAAAAGCTGTAATACTGACGGACAAATGGTTTTAAGAGGATTTATAGGAATTGTAGAGCTGTCATTTCGTGTAAAATTTTTGAAGATTGATTAAGACGTTACTGAGAAAAAAATGAAAAACCACCAAAATCAGGTTTTTGCAATTTTGATAATATCTCGAGAACTGTTGAAGATAAAATTAAAAATTAAACTCATCTAGGATGTTCAATTTCTCGGGCAACTTTTCTAAATTGGATGTATAGGTCTGCGAAGCCCTCAAAAAAAGTCATAATGGAGCTATGTAATGGTTGTCAACGATCAAAATTTTCAAAAAATCATTACGACCAGAATTCTTGATGAATTAAGCCATACATCCTGGGTGTGTTAGTGGTATGTTCGCAGTTAAACATCTTGGAGTATCATTGGATTTGAAATAAAATTCTGGTCATTCTGATTTTTTTGAAGTTTTGTAGTTTTGAAGTTATAACAGTTTTAAGAGAATTTTCCGATGGCGCTATCAAGTGATGAAAAATTGAAACATCAAAATTGTCCAACAATTGCGTTCATAGGTTCATTAGAAAGAGGATGAAACGCCGATAATTGAGATATAATTCTTTTAGAATGAGGTCGTGAAAGTTAAATTATTGGCGTTTTTCGGTCCCGATAAAAGGAGACAAAAATTCAACATGTGCCAATGTCGTAGAAAACGTTTGGTGTGCAGTGTCAAAATTCTAAGATTTGATAAGAGTAAATAAGAAAAACTATAATTTTTTAAAATAAATATTGTTATATTGTTAGTTGATATGATATTCTGCTATGGTGCCAGTCAGGAAAATTGTGCAGCTGCAGCAATACTGTACAGAGAGAGATATCCAAATCGACGACATTCCTTCCGACAAACACTGAGAAAAATTATTCAAAGGTCCCGTGACACACGAAGTGTCGTGCCATGTCCTCGCCAAGTGTGGCCTAGGACTGTTTGACACGATGATTCAGTGATAACAATTCTGGCAGCATTGGATAGATAGATAGATAGAATTGAGTTTATAGATGCAAGCGGCGATTTAGGCCATTACTCTTAGGCCTAAGTCGCTGCTTGCGTCTATAACCTCAACTCAACTCAAACTTAACTCAAACTTTTATCAGACATACTGAATCCGACATACTGAATCCGACATACTGAATCCGACATACTGAATCCGACATACTGAATCCGACATACTGAATCCGACATACTGAATCCGACA
>JH430494.1:10909-30684 GCA_000239455.1 Strigamia maritima | reverse complement strand
AATTCCGTTTAACTCGATTGCACGGAAACGGCCCATTTTCACCGTGTAAATGCACGTTTAACGGAAATTGGCGTGCAAAGAGCTGTGTTGGCCGCCATCTTGATTTCTCGCTTCAAAATGTAAGTAGTAACAACGTGCATTAACCTGATGTTTATCTATTAAATGTTCCTTTTGTTGTAGAATAATGCTGCCACGTAAACGGCCACGAAATAATGCTGCCACGGTTGCCAAGAAGCGAGCGGGAAATGATGAAACCAATGTAAACATATGGTTGGCTTCCTGGATTGCTGGGAATCCATTCCGGCAAAATAAGGTAAATATAATATGTATCATGAAATATTAAATATAATATGTATCATGAAATATTAAATATAATATGTATCATGAAATATTAAATATAATATGTATCATGAAATATTAAATATAATATGTATCATGAAATATTAAATATATTATATTATATGCTATAAATTAAAATACAATATCATAAAATATTAAATATGTTCAATAAAAGACTTTTTTGGGACCCTAATTGCGATCAGAAGATTAACAATTAATTGTTTTGCTAGACCTTTTATCTTAGAAGACCCAGAAAACTATAATGAAGCAAACTCCCTTGTGATCTGACAGACCCAATTTTAAAAACTTGCGCACTAACATTAATTTTATTTATTTATTTATTTTTTAAATTTTTTTTGTATTTATTATTTATTGATGTGGGGGTGCATTAACAGGAGGAGAAAAGAAAAAAGATTGGCTACGACGACTTCATTAAGCAAATGGGTATTTTTGGCAGAACAACAGATGCAATGAGTTCTAAGCAGCGTATTTCTCAGAGAGAAATATAGTAAAAGCAAAAAAATGGTCCGAGGAAACTGGACAGGGTGTTTTGTCATCAGAGGGCAGAGAGTCATTCAAAGGTATATTACTTTTAGCAGCAATGTTAAAAACAATGCATGATTTTTTCATAATTTTTCAGATGCAATTCTAAAAATCTGTCCTTGGTTTTATATACTACACGGAGATTTAAGGGAATCACAGCAATATAATCCATCGTATGTTAACGATAGTGGAATTGTTAGTGCACAATCAACATCAACTGCTGAAACCATTTTCAATGCGATGTGTAATGGTAAGATCAATTTCAATGTAACAAATGAATTGATTTTAATGTTAAATTTTTTTTAGATGATGATCATCAAGAAAGGAATGCTTCTGCAAGTACTGCTTTTGCAAGTACTGCTTCTGCAAGTATTGCTTCTGCAAGTATTGCTTCTGAGAGTAATGCTTCTGTGAATAATGCTTTTGAGAGTAATGCTTTTGAGAGTAATGCTTCTGAGAGTATTGCTAGTAATGCTTCTACTTGTGATGCAAGTGATGATATTCATGAAAGTGACGAACGTAATTTATACAGTCCTATTCCTGGTAATTGTTTTAATATATATAACTTTTAGAATTTTAAAATTACTTTTTTTTCAAATAGAGTCACCAGAACATTTTGATGTACCCGAAATGCCACCAAACATGTGCATAGATCATGATAATGCTGATACTGGAAATACAAGAAGTATTTCTGAGAATCACAGGAAAGCATTTAAGGAATCATTACCCAAACCAAGGAGCAATGGGAAATCTGCTTCTAGACCAACAGGAATGAATGCTGTGTTTCTTGATCTACAAGATCGAAAAATTGAGGAAAGGCAACAGAAGTTAGCAGAAAGTAACAAAGTTGAAGTCCTGAAGCTTGAATTAGAAAAAGAAAAGTGGGATTTTGAACGTGATTTCAGAGCAGACACGTTAAGCTGGAAGAAGGAGAAATAGTTTTGCAAAGAGAACATGAGATAAAAATGTCCAGCCTTTGTTTGGAAGAATTGGAATTGCAACTTAAAATTAAACAAGCGGAATTGCAGTTGAAATAAGAATATAATTTTTATTCATAAAATAAACTTGTAATTGTCTTGTTACATTTTTTTAAGTCAAATAAATATTTACAAAATCACTTACATTTTAAGACAAATAAATATCATTTACAAAATCAATCAAGCTGTTTCTACGATGTACACTTTCCTCTTTATCCCGTCTCTCGTTTCTAGCCAACAAGATAGGTTCCTCATTTAAACAAACATTTTCATTAAATGACTCGAAATTGCTTTCATTATCAAACCAGTTATCATCAATTAAAATGTTATGTAAAATTAGGCAAGCCCAAACCCATTCCCACGCATACTGAACGCCATTACTTTCTTTTGAAATTTTCATACTCAAGCCATCTAAACTTTTAAATCTAGATTTTAATTTACCAAATACATGTTCTACTGCAATTCTATTTTTACAGATAACATTATTATACTTTTTTTGTCTAGATGTTTGCAAGAGGGATGAACGAAATGGCGTAATCATGTGTTTGCTAAGAGTGTAGGCAGGATCTCCAATTATATACTCATTGTCCCTGAAATGCAGTTGTGGGTTCTTATAAATACTCATGGATTTGAATACGGTCATATCATGCACCTGTAATTTAAAAAAATTAGTATACTAGTATAATCCTTATTTATTTTGTTGTTATGCTACTGACTTTTCCAGGAAATCCTAATTGAAATCCTATAATTGCTTTTTTATAATTAACAATTGCAGTCATATTTAATGAATAAAATGATCTTCTGTTGTAGTAGCTAATCCCATCTTCAACCAGTTCAGACACTAGCCGTAAATGTGACCCATCTATGAATCCAATGCAATTGGGAACACCTAGATTGTTAAAGTCATATTTTAGTTATATACTTTATAACATACTAGTATTTTACCTTTTTTCCCCATTTCTGCACTTATTTCTAATCGTTCAGCTGCAGTTGGCCACTTAATAAATCGACTACTAAGTGGAGTAATAGCTGTGATAACTCTTTTAGTATAATCTGTTACAGTTCCACCATCAGATAAACCAAATCGACTAGCTACTTCAACTATTGATGAGCCATTTCCACAATGACCAAACCTGTAATAAAAAAGATAATAACTTTTTTAGATAAAAACCATACATACATAACATTACAGAATTATATATACAACTGTGACCTGTAAAGGACAATTAATAATTGTAATTCAACTTCAATCTGTGGTCTTCCTAGCTTAGATTTAAATACATCATGGTCTCATATAAGGTGTACTAAATTTGAAAAAGATTCTAATGTCGTTCTTGCATATCGACGAAATCGCCGCTCTCCCAGATGCCCAATTATGTCCAAAAACCCATGATTTTTTGGCACAGGTTGAGGTTTATTGATGTAACGTTGTGAATATAGCATTTCAAACAGCTGAAAGAGGAATTAAAATGTCAATTAATGTCATTAATTCTGGTTTTTGTTTTTTAATTACCTCAAAATATTCTTCTATAACCTCATCCTCTTCATCTGAATCATCAGCTAGCAAATATTTTGTGTCCAGACATCTGCTCCATTGTTCGAGCACGGTTTGTTTATTGATTGAAACAGCCATTTTTTGTGTGAATTATGGGTAAATTCCAGTGTAAACTCCAGTGTAAATTCCAGTGTAAATTCCAGTGTAAATTCAAGTGTAGTGCAAATTCATGTGCAACTTTTTTCAACTCGAAAAGTCAGTCGTGCAACTTGACATTTACACTATCAGTTGCACTGGTCGTTCAGTGCAAAATCATTTTCGAACCCGCCTACTGAGTTTGACCTATATTAAATCTGACACAAACACATTTGACCATTGATAAAAGAGCAAGTTGGAGGCGAGCAAGAAAACTTGAAAGATTTACGGTTCCTCTTAGCGAATTTGTGCCAAGAATTAGCCAAATTGCCCAAACTGTTGAATTCCAGAACGCAAAACGTCAGAAAGTACAATCCATATTAGTTATTACGACTCCAATAAAATGCCTTTTTTCAAAGTTAAATTTGATAAATCATCATTAATAAAAATTAATAGAAAAATTCTAACACTTCACATGGGTGAAGTGAAGTACTTAAGTTGGGGTATGCCCCTTATTTCGTAGGGACCCACAGTGAAGGACCCATATTCCCATCACATTCTTCGTTTACTCATGTCTTTGCTTTGAAAAAACTCAATAACACAGCAAACTCATAAAATTAATGCTTGCTTTAATTACAAAAAGGATTTTTCAATTAAAGCACACAATATCCAAACTATACTTTACCAAATATTTAAAATAATTTCAGATGAGAGAGAGATAGATAGATAGATAGAGTTTATAGACGCAAGCGACGACTTAGGCCATACACGTCTTTTAATCTGACATACTGAAACTACCATTAAAACTGACCGATATAAAATCTGACACAGACATAGATAGATAGAATTGAGTATAGACGCAAGCGGCAACTTAGGCCACACACGTCTGATATACCGAATCTGACATACGGTACTAAATATATACATAATAATATATATATAATAAATATAATAAATCTGACACAAACAAACACAGTTGACCATTGATAAACACTACATTCATACATTCCATTGCAGAATGGAATATGCAGCATTACATGATACTAAGAGAACAATGATGCAACTTTATGCCATTATCCCATAAAACTATTACAAATAAATATGGTTCCTAATGAGTTTCCATAATACTGTCGATCCATGACTTGCAGGAATGCTGGGCTTGGAAGTTTTCTTCCCCCTGTCATGTGTAAAAAAATATATTTAGCCACAATAGAAAAAGTAATTGGGTCCACTATAACACTAATGCAAGAGTGCAGTTATTGTAACCAACCGTTGTCAAGCTACGAATTTATTGTCAAGTCACCAATTGTTAATATTATAGAAATGGCCGCAGCTAATGGATCTATATATACCAAGGAAAGATCTCGACATTTTCCTAAGCATATTCCACAGCCTACAAACGTCAAAACTGCAGGTTGCAGTTGATAGAAACTAGCAAAGAACACTGACTGGGATATTGTCAGATTTAAATAAAGAAGAGCAATTGAATTTAACTGCAGGAGATGGCCGCTGTGATTCCATAGGACACTGTGCCAAATATTGTACTTATACCTTCTTAGATAGGTAGATAGATAGATAGATAGATAGATAGAATAGAGTTTATAGACACAAGTGGCGACTTGAGGTCATACACGTCTTTTAATCTGACATACTAAATCTGAGAACAGACAAACATGTGTGACCATTGATAAACACTACATTCGTACATTCCATTGCAGAATGGAATATGCAGTCTTACATTATCAAAGAATTGGTCAAAAAGACAGAGCGAGAGAGAATTGTGTTTATATAGATGCAAACGATGACTTAGCCCATACACGTCTTTTAATCTAACATACTGAATCTTATTCATATATTCAGAATTGTTATTATTGTTGTTATTACTTAGTTTTGCACAAGTTGAATTTGTCAAATTCTGAGGTTCTTTATAGTAAGATAGATAGAATTGAGTTTATAGATGCAAGCGGCGACTTAGGCCATACACGTCTTTTAATCTGACATACTTAAACTGACATACTAAATCTGACCAATATAAATTTGACACGGAGAAACACATTTGACCATTGATAAACACTACATTCGTACATTCCATTGCAGAATGGAATGCAGCATTACATTATCAAAAAAAAGGTCAAAAACAGAGACAAAAGCCACAGAAGAGAAAGCGGAGCAAAAATAGAAGAAAAGATAGATAACCAGAGGACCCATTAGCACCACTGCAGCGGAAAAACAAAGTGCCACAGTGGAGTACCCAGGGGAGGCCACAAGGATGCTGGGCTTGGAAGTTTTCTCCCCCAAAACTGATGGTAAAATAAATTTTCATTCATCTCAAAAAATTTTTTTGTACTGAAAAAGAAATTAAGGACTTTGAAATTGTAAATGAATGGCGAGCCGGAATAATTAGGCACATGTACTGGATTGCAATGACCAGCGATGGGAATGTTGAAACAGCATACACATGACCCTTTATTCACTAAATGTGTACCTACATAATAGTTTTAAAAAAAATGTTTCAAATAAAATAATTTGAGCTAATTAATTAATTAATATTTCAGATTCTAAGCAAGACCTAGAGTTAAATAAATTTCTTTCGGCAACTCCACTAGTAAAGAGCATTTCTAAACTGAGTCCCCATATGCGAACAAGTTGCCTCCAACCATTTCACAATGCCATGTTCAAGTATACACCAAAAAGGTATCATTTTCACAATAATAACCTATGAATAAATTGTTTTGAAAGAAATCGTTTAGCTGGACTGGGAAAACAAAGTGCTGCCTACAGTGGAGTGTCCAGGAGAGACCACGAGGAGGCTAGGCTTGAAATTGTAAAATATGTAAAATATTGTAAAAATTTTTGAAAATAATACTACTCCTCCCTAAACTACAGCCAACACTAGAAAATTGGAAAGCACCAGCAAAACCATACACGGGAAAGAAAAATCATCGGCCAGTATTCGAATCCAGATGGTCAGTTTCATGGGTTCCATCATGGCGGCGAAAAATTCGGGAAAATCCGCCATTTTCGAGCGCACTAGAAAACAAAATTCTCAGTCAACAGAGCACGAAAAATATAATTAAAAGAAATCAGAATTGAATAAAATATCAACTAATGCTGTTGGTGAGCACTACGATGTTAAAATAGACTTGGAAATCGATTACAAACCTTTTCAAAATGCTCCGATGCGAGCACGACCCGACCGACCTCAACGACAGCAAAATTTCAACTGTCAGAATCATGGTCAGAATTGAGAAGAAGTCACATGATCAATACGTCACGGACGAATTTGGCTATTTGATTGGTTGCCAACCGAATTTGATACAAAATTGAAATTAATTTTATTTTCACGATTTAAAACTGAAAAATTTTTTATTTTCTAATATCACTAAAATAAATTCATATGAGTGCATAAGCGCAATGTATCTAAAGAAGAAAAAATGTGGCAAACTGCAGCAAATCACATTTCAACCGTAATTCATAATTCATCCGTATACAATACGCTAATACGCAGAGAGAGAGAAAAGGATTTACAGGCTTATTAGCTGATACTATGGCCATACACCACGCCATTAACGGGTTTCCCCCCTTCGCCGTATGGTGGACACAAGTCCACCAATCATGTCATTTCCTTTTATCTGAAATTCTACAATTCGCTATTTTCAGTTTGAGTGGCGCCACCTTAGTGAGCAGTTATTGAACTATCTTAAGTAGGATAACATGGGTTGCAAAATGAGATTAAGTTAGGTTAAGATTAAGAAGGTGAAGAATGAATGTGTTGTCGTTGTTTTTGTTGATTTTTCTGTGTTTTTCTTTTGAAAAAATGGATATTTTGATAATTTTTTATTTTGACTGAGATTTGGTTTTTATCATGCAGGAGATGGTTCACTTGATACGGCATGAACTTATTGAATCTCCGTCGAAAGTACAAAAATGATAAAAATGCAGTTTTTCTTCACTAAAAACATTTCTATACTTGAAAATATTAAATTAAACATATTTGCCCATTCTGGTCTAAACCGACTTAATTAACGTCACATTTCTATTTCTCTGCCAACCAACGTATTTTCGAGGCTTACACTGACAAAAAGGAACCTGACACATTAAAACTGACTACGGTAATTAAAATTGACAGATCTACTCAGAAAGAGAGAGAATTAGGTTTATAGACGCAAGCGGCGACTCAGGCCATACACGTCTAAAATCTGTCTAAAACATGTTAAATTTTTTTATTGTTTGAGCCGGCTAAGCCGCCAGCCGCCGATCAATTGGTGACTGTCAGCCGAGCCAGTCGGGTACAGCTGCCGAGTCAGCCGAGTACAGCCGCCGCCGCCAAAAAAGAGTCGGCACATATGTCTAGTACAAAGCTACAAACAGTAAAAATAGGATTGTGAAAGCAAAACACTGGGAACGTGCACATGAACATCGCTAAACTCCTTTACTATCAGCATAATACACCATCTGCAAGTGACCAACTCACACCAGCATAAAATGTTTGCAAGAAATATGAGAACACACATAACCTCTGCGGTACAAGAGCCAACAACACACGTAACAAGAGACAACTTACCTCATCGACAATTCTGGATTGGACAACATGTTTGGGTACACCAGCCTGATGGTAAATGGTATGAAGGAGAAATCCAGGATAACCAAGGCAAGGTTACCTACGACATCAAGGTGTATTCCAACGGATTACTAATCAATCGCCACGTAAATCATATACGTAGTAGGATGGTCAAACAGCAAACGAGAGTCTCCAATCACTGTTCGGTACCACATACTAGAGTATGTCAACAGGGAACAGCTCAACAACTAGATGAAACAACTCCAACAACAGATGACCTTGCCCAACCCAGAATTGTGGGGAAGGAAGAACCACCAGTATAAAGACATGGCGTAGAAGATGGTGGCAGATAATTGAACCTGACACAACACAGTTAGGATCGCAATATTGTTACGTGACCCATAGAGATGAGTGAGCCAAGTAACAGGTTACTAAGACTAACTTACGCCTGCATTTAATAAAGTTTAATTTATGCGCCGATCAAGCATTGAATTCGGATGAATCATGAGACAAGGTTTAACTTAACAAAGCATAATCTCTTTTTTCGACATTAAGAGAAATACTAAAACGATAACAATTAAAGTAATTAAATTAATTAAATACTTAGCGAAACATTCGCTTACTCAAAATATAATACAAAGCTTCTACAATTGATAATAAATGTGTTAGTACACTTCAGGTTTGGTTGGTTTATAATGGTTGCCAGTGTTAGCTGCGCTACCGCTACAAATAGCGGCGCTACCAGTAGCGCCGCTACCGCTACATAGTGGCGCTACAAAAAAAAGTAGCGGAAAAAGTAGCGAAATTTCGCTACTTTTTCCGCTTTATTTTTGCTACATTTGATGCCGTTTTATTCTGTATAATAATTTAGAAAAATGAAAATAAAAACGCACATGATACATACATATTGTAGATACAGGTTCTGCATTTAGCACCTATGTATCATGTGCGTTTTTATTTTCATTTTTCTGACTATATAAGCATGTTTTCTCTATAATAAAAATTCGTCTTCGTTTTTCAATCTGAATATTCTGTTGACTGTTTTATTAAGTTTTTTATTTTTTTTTATTTTTTTAAAAAATTTTTTTTTTTTTTTGTTTTTATTTTTGATTTTTGATTTTTTATTAGTAGCGGAAAAATAGCGCAAAAATAGCGCAAAGTAGCGGTAGCGGTAGCGAAAGATCGCTACTAGCTATACAAAAATAGCGATAGCGATGGCGCTACTATTTTTTAAAAAGTAAAAGTAGCGCTAGTGGTCGGCGCTACTTTCATTCAGTAGCGGGGCGAACACTGATGGTTGCCTAATGCAAGTAACCGGAAAGGCCGTCAACTCACAACGAGTCGAGTAGCCCCCGATCGAAAGGATAGGCAGTGGTAACATGGTATATTAGTACACTTACATTAATTCATCAACAAGTGATCTGGTCCAAGACCAGACGAGAACTTCTGCGCCTCGCTCAGATCTCTACCTTTTATACTCTCATAATCGACTCTAATTGGTTGTGAATACTAATTAGTCTTGACGTCATTTTTGGCCTTGATGTGCTTCCGTGAGTTTGACTTACTCACTGACGTCATTGATGTCATCAGAGGTGCGACCTCTAGTGGTGGTTTTCAACATTCATAGAGCTAGTAGTTGTGAAAATACTACGGTGGCTCTAAAGATCTATCTGATATTGGATTCGAACTGATATGATAGTCCTACGGTGCCATGCCGTAACAATATGTCAGAGGACTGAGAAGATCCACAAGAGAAAGACGAGCACCACATCCATATCGCCCACCAGAAAGAAAACGACAAGCACCACAACCGTACAAGTTAACAGAAAGAAAATGAAGATTCTAATTTCAAATTTAATTTAATTTAAAAAAAAAATTTAAAATTTAAAATTTTAAAATTCTAAGGGAAGAATGTTATATATTAGAAATAGTTGAACAATAAGCATGTAAATGAGCACATAATTAGCATACAATTATTAACATGTAACCAGGGCAACCTGAAATAAACAAAACAGATGTATCGATGATCTGAGAGAGAGAGAGAGAGAATAGGGTTTACGGGCATAAGCGGCTACTACGGCCATACAGGCCATATCAATGATCTGAACAAGACAACACGTTTACTAACTCTTTTCCGGAACAACATTAAGAAATTAAATCGAATCAAGTATGTGAAGAATATAATACATTCCATTGCAGAATGGAATGCTAGTCTTACATTATCAAAGAATTGGTCAAAAACACAAAGACAAAAGTCACAGAAGAGAAAGAAGAGCTAAAATAAGGAAAGACAGATAATCATCAGAGGACCCATTATCACCACCGCAGCAAAAAAGCAAAGTGCTGTAGTGTGGAGTACCCAGAGGAAACCACGAAAGTTTTCTCCCCCATTTAAATCACAAGTTTTGATGAGTTAAAATAATATTAAAATTGTTTAATATAAAAATCCGCGAGTGTCGCTATTTTGTGGTTGTAGATATTTTGCACCGCCGTCTAGCGTCAGCAACTTGCCAACTATGTTTTTGGCTTTGCATGCCGCAATGCTCCCAGCCAATGAAAGTAAAGACCACAATCCATTGCGGATTGTAGTCTTTGATGAGAGTTTGTTTAATACATTTGAAAATAAAGTTTAGTCAGATTTATTTCATACATTCAAATTTATTTCTTTGAAATTCATCACACCTCAATCCTATTTAGCCCTATGCTATCAACGGGTCTTATACCTCCTTGTTGATCTGCATATTTTGGTTAAGTATTCACAATCTAGATAATGACAGCAGTTCGAACTGACCGCGCACCTTTCGCCTTCAGTCTTACATCCTGGTTTATTAGGCTCTTTGTATTTTCCATCAGCGATACTTTAAAAAAGAAAAAATAGTTATCAACTTTGTGTGATTATGCAATGAGTTATATTGATTTAAAACCTCAGTTCTCAACCTGTGATACGAGTTACTACTTATGATATACGACATGTAAGGTTGTATAGGAAAATTGGTTTTCAAAAAATTAAAATTTTGTTAGAAATCGAAGAAAAAACAAGACTTTTTAATGCTCAAACAAATAAAAATTCAATAAACTTGTCAGGTTTCTGTAAGTGGTACAAAACTAAAAAAAGTTGTGAACCCTTAACTTAAATATTAATTATATATATTTCAAAAACATAAAATAATCATAATGTATTTCAAGATTGAGTAGAGTATTTTATCCTTACAATGGCATGAATGCCATTAACAGCAACAAATTGAAAAGGCCATTGCCAATTCTGAAGGGTCTGGTAAAATCAAAAATTGGGTTTTAGATTGTGTCGCAAGTGATCACATTAGTTATAATCGTGATTGGTTTTCAACGTTCCGATTAGGTCAGGATACATCACTTGTGACTAGAACAGGTGATATTGTTTTACAATTTGTCATTGAAGGGGTAATTTGTAGGCAAACTCTAAATGATGTATTATTTGCTCCTGATTTTCATGTCAATTTAATTTCAGTTTCATGTGTGGATAAAGCGCGTTATCATGCTCATATTTATGATTATACAATGACTGTTTATGCTAATAAATTTAAAGAGCCATTATTAATAGCAGTTTTAGAGAATGGCCTTTATCATGTAAACGGGACAGAAATTATACATAAGTCAGCTAAAGTTAATATTACTCAAGTAAATGATGAAAAACATGTTACAATTGATCCTAAAATTTCTAAAGTTGAGAAAACTGTTGAAAAACTCAAAAATGATCAATTTATAATTTTTACTAACTCAAAATTTGCCAAGTCTGAAAAGTTAAAGGTTGATAAGGTTGATAAACGTTCAAACAATGTTTCCAAAAGTAATGACATGCCTATTAATGATTTTTCCCATGATTTTTCATGTGACATGAATGCTCTTAATGCCAGAACTAATCTATCAATGAAGCGGAACCGTAGGAATGGCCAAAACTCCAAACCTCAAGCATATTTTACCGACATGGATAAAGAACTGCGTTTATGACATTCCAGGATAGGTCTGAAGAGGCTTGCCCAAAATGAAGATGTATTTGGACTGGAAAAATGCAATTTTGAGAAAGGATTTTCCGGTGATTTTTGCGACAAGTCCAAATCAACGAGTGCTTCTTTTGGCAAGGATCAATCAATTACAGCGACGGAACCATTGGAACTCCTACATATGGACCTTTGGGGCCCAAATCGAACTGTTTCTTTAGGAGGTGCCAGCTATTTACTCATCATTATTGACGATGCAACGCGTTATCTTTGGGTGATGCCACTTAAGCAGAGGAGCGATGCTTTTGATGCTTTTCAAAGATTTTTGCCTCGAATTCAACGCGTAGTCAATGTAAAAGTCAAATGCATTCAAACCGATCATGGAGGCGAATTTATGAGCAATCAATTCATCAATTTCCTCAATAACGAAGGCATTCAAAGACAAAGGACAAATCCTCATTCTCCAGTCATTCTCCAGAGATGAACGAAGTACCAGAAAGGATCAACAAGACAATTTTTGATGCCGTTCATTCAATTTTGTCAGAAACTGGTCTGCCACATCGTCTATGGCCGAGATAGCGCTAACCATCGCCTATTTAAAGAACAGGATGCCCCATTTGCGTCTCAGTCATGATCTCCTATATATACTTTGGAAAAAGCTAAAACTGACGCTTAGACATTTGCGAAGACCGGAATCAAAATGTTAAGTGCACATCCTTCTCCAGGATGCGGTAAACTAGAAAACAGAACCTGGATGGATGTTATAGTCGGATATGCTATCGATATGCGTGGTTATCGCGTTTGGAATCTGGAGTTGGACAAAGTTTTTGAGTCAAAACATGTCAAGATTGAAGAATCGGTTGTCTACAAGCAGATTCGAGCACCGAGGTCATCAGAAGGCACTTTCCACACTGATGAAGGCAATCTTGCAGTCAATTGGCCAAAACATAAGAGGAATTCAAGCAGTGATGATTCCAGCTCCAGTAATGACAGCAGCTCAAGTGACTCTTCTGTTAATGAGTCTGAATTATCTATCTGCCAGCAGCAGTGAAGATGAATTGCATCCATCACCAACTGGAAGTCCTCTTAGATCTCCAATTTCAACTACGCCCGACTTACCTTCCTACACACCTGTCGGGTAATCTCCAAGGCCATCAGTTTCCGATGTCGGACAATCACGCATGGCAACTGACTTTCCTATTCATGCATTAGTCGATGATCTTCCACGACACACTCCGAAGTCTATTTTAAAGAGTATGCCTGCTTATGTTGTTTCTCCTTGGCGAAGAGAACCTCCAGTTTTATCTACTGAGAATGAAGAGGAAGAGGATGTATTCGCAGACGCCGCAGACTCGTCATCTGAAGTTCTCCTCAGTTGGCGCATTCATGTCGCAAAGGATTTTTTTCGCAAAATTGTTTAGACCCTTGTAATTGAAAACGTCCTGGAACCCAAACGCCTCGAAATTCTGACCAAAAACGGTCTAAAACGGCCAAAACGCGATTCTCGGAAATACGCGAATTCCTATTTTCGCTGCCGAAACACATTGATGCCGGTCGGCACGGCTCGATCCCGTTGTTCGTCGCGGCTCGATCCCGTTGTTCGTCGCCACTCGATTTCCTCGTATGGCAACACTCGGCGTGGAAGCAACAAACCGCGGATGCCATTTATGATGCACGGTACCGCAAAAACAACTAATCAATTGTAAAAACGAACTTACATAGGAATTTATTCCTTTTAAAACATATGTGCCAACTTGGCATACAAGCCGCCATCTTGGCGTACTTCCAAGCAAGTGAACACCTGACTTGGTGTCGCTAAAAACTGATTGACAGCAAGTGATGTCATCCAGACAAGCCACCTGTTGCCAGTCACTCAAAAACCAATAATGTTGTCTGCTACATCAAGATTGCAGACGACATCAATAAACACTAATAAATGTCACGTATCATTCAATTACTGTCACAATCGGTTTTAGTATTACATTGTCGGGTACTAAACAGTCAATACTCGGTAAACACTTGTCAAAATAGGTAAATACAATTGTCTTAGACCAAAGCACACAGTTCTGAAATAAACAAGACAATTATCTCAACTCATCCAAACACTTTACATAACACAAACACTTTCTCAACCCATTATACCAGTTGATCTGGGACATCTAATGATTGTCTACACTTAAGACCATTAGAACCAGTGCCCCAAAACAACACACATAATAAGTAAGACACACACCTTATCCTCAATTCACCTAATATTAGATTGTGATCAATGTCACTCATGATCACACATCCAAATACCGTGAAAATAACACAGAACATTAAGGACAATTAAATGGATGCAAATATTTCAGCTAAAAGACTGCTCATACGACCACAGTAATAAAGGAGTTATCGCGCTTCCTCGTTAAGCCCGTAGCCTCCGTCGTTAAACATCTCCTTCGCTCGACTGATATAAGTTCATAGCGGTTCACCTGGATCTTGTTTCAGATTGGTGACTTGCTTTTGTATTTCTTCATCTGTTTTGCCAAATTCTAGTGTGATTCTACAGATGACGCCATCCCACGTTTGGATATCTGCGTTGTTAAACCATGTGTAGGCCCGGCTAATGAGACAGATGAGCATACCCTTCTGTACAATTTTGTCCGGATTAGCATGTAAGCGGGTGATCGCGTGGGCGACCACAGCTAGATACTGGTCCCCCGCTTGCCATGAACCATCAAATTTGGGTATTTTAATTTGGGGCCACTTAATTGTGATGTCAAAACGTTGGTTTGCCCAATGCGCTGCAGAAAATCTGCTATGCACTCTATCGAGTGTATTTTGGACGCCTGTTGATGGCCTCCCATTATTATTCCCTCGCTCGCTGTTCGCCTGAGACGCGTCGTTTCTCTGCTGAATTTGTGTAATGAATTTTTCCAGGCTGATCCCTATTGGTAATTGATATGGGTTGTCGGCTGGAACTCTCCTCCTGGTGTTGGGCAAAGCATTTCCCGTTCCACCGAAATTTGTACAATCCCTCCTGGTCTCGTGTCCGGCCATATTCTCAGTCGTTCGGGACTCCAGGTCGGTAGGTTGCCCAGAGGCGAAGGGGTTACGCTCGTTCGCTCTCTGTTGCTAGTTCAGCTCGTTGATTAGTTGATTAACTCGACTAAATCCTGGGATATTTCCCTTGCATCGGAACTCCGATCGAGGCATTTGGTTTTGTCCAGCTCTTCTTTTGGGCCGATCGTTTTTATCACTACTGCTGTCGGTCAATCTGTCTCTGATGTTGGGTTGTTGCTTGTTCTGTGGAGAGGTCGTTCGCTGGCTCAAAAATATTTCTTTGAACACGTTCTTTGTGTTCGGTCTCGGCATCGAACAGCATCTGTTGGACTGCCCTCTCCTGATTAGTGCGTCGCGGCATCAGCAACCGCTCTTTTTCGCAAAGCGTTTCTTTATGTTCTTGGAGTTTGGCCTGCATTAAACTCGCTCGCTTTTCGGCCGCAACCTGTTTCTGTTGAGCTATGTTTAGTTCATTCACTAATTGCTGATGGACCTCTCTTTTCTGTTCCAAGTTGTGCCGGTCATTTATGAACTGGCGGCATTCACGCAAAAGACTTTTCTTAGTTTTCTTAAGCTCATCTTGGGCTTTTTTCCATTCTTCCTCTTGCTGGGATAGAGCCCCGGAAGATGTTTGGCTTGCGCTGTCAGCTGGTAAGCTGCGCATTTTGCTCCCTGGCCGCGTAATGAATTCAGAGGTATACTCGTCCGAACATATGTTCGTATTGATATTCAATGCTTGTGCATTATTGAGAAAACCCACTAGGAACATCTGGTCGCCTAAGACTGAATTAACCCACTCAGGTGGGGTTTCCTCCAGTCGTAACAAGTTGTCGTCCTCGGATGAATTGTTATTAAACCCCTTGTAAGACCATGCTCATCCCCTCCTCCACTCCCAACCACCCTCACCTTAGCTCCACACTGACCCCCCAACCCATGAATTCTTCCTACTAGTATGTTGTATGACGTTTCACATCTGAAACTGATTACTGAGAGAGTTGAGAATAAAGATTACTTTGTCTTTGCCAAAACCAACTGACCAGTCGCACAGATTATTGTTCCACCAACCACACAACCTTTACATGGCGCAGTCGACCCAAACGAACTAACTTTTTCTGACCAACTCAGGAAAATACTTTGCTCGGATCCACTTCACCAACTTTTATCGTCTATTGATCTCCTACGACCACCATTGACCACCAATCGCATCTGAAATGGACCCATTCGTCCAGCAAGCGCTGTACTCTACCAATCGGACTACATTTGACCACATATTAGAAAAAACAATCAAGGATGAATGCAAAACGAGGTATCGTTACTCAATACAAATTAAAGACTGAATTGATTGATGCCCTCGTAAGTGACAACGTGGCGCGTGAGTCAGCCAAAACGAACGACCTTGAACCCCAACATGACTCCACCCTCATGAACACTGACCACAGCAGCTCTGCCCTGGGCGCCAAGGGTGTAGATGACCTTGTCAACAATGTCACCACCGATAGTGAGACCACACCTAAATCCACCGAGGCAACACTGATGAAGCTCATGCAACAACTGTTGTCATCGAAGCCGCTGGATCAGTCCGTACACATACGCCAGACACCTGACATCACCAAATCAATTAAAAATTTTAATGGCGTGATGGGCCAACCGCTTGGCACCTTTCTACAAACCATTAAGCGCATCGCCGTGCTAGAGTCATGGGATGATGCAACAAAAATTGAATTTGCCAATGGCAAATTAAAAGGCCAAGCCAATGACTGGCTCATTCAGTCAGGTAGGCATCTGAAAGAGTGGAAGCAGTGGAAGCAATCCCTTAAGGCCTATTTTAGTGTCACGGAAACTAGACAAAACTGACGACAAAAGATTTATGATCGAGTTCAATTACCAAAAGAATCCAATGCACAGGACGTGTCGGCCAAGTTCACCCTTATTGAGCAAGCCAAAACAAAATTTCCCAACATCATTGATGACGACGAGAAAATTGAAATCGTGATCATGGGCCTCAATGACGTCACCACTCGCAACTTGATGTCTGTGCTGTCAGTGCCCAATCCGGAAACCTTGCTTCACTTAGCGCGCAATTAGACAAATCAAACAATTTTAATCATGAAACCGAACTGGACTCTAAAAACAAACTGAATCCCAAATGAAAACCCTTTTTCCCCAAAATAAAACAAGAAACTGAATACAAACCTGGTCTAAAGTTGTTTGACCCTAAGACTATGGATATTAAAGACACTGTGTGTTATAATTGCAAACTGACCAGCCACACCTCTAAAAACTGTTCCCAACTCGTAAAAACAGCCATCAATGCAACATCAGTGGGCAAGCATTTGCCAAGCTTAGAACAAACTGGTCTGACAACCGTATCCGCACCTTTGAAATTGATGTGCGGGAATCTGGAAAAAAAGTGCAAACACTCTTCGATAATGGTTCATCATTCAACCTAATTGTCAAATCTCATCTGTCTGACCGGACTCACATCAGAGATCGAATCCCCGGCGAGTCCATCACTATGGGGGATGCAGAAAAAATACCAATTGGCATTGTTGATTTATCAATTTTGATTGGAGGCGTTCCAATTAAATTGAAGGATGTGCGCGTGCTCACAAGCCACACCTTTCCACTCACCATCGGGGGAGACTTCATCAAAAATGAAAAAATTGAGTGAGTACTCAAGAGTGGCGGTCGCATCAACCTCCGCAAGAAAACAGGAGACACCTCGGAAGACGAGCCCCACCACGTTGCAGCGAGCCCAGCATTCTCAAACGTTGCATTAGCCAACAATGCCACTTCTAAAAAGCACACAACCTTAGCAAGTGCAAAAAGTAAACATGTGGATTTCAAAAATAAAAATATAGATGTTAAAGGTGCAAATATGGAGTCTAAAAACAAAAACATGGACTTTAAGAGCGAGAACACAAACCTTGATCAAGTCCAATTTCTAGAACAGATCAGTGACGCAATGAAACTAATCCCAGATTTTGTGCAGCCCCATCAAAGAAACAAACTGCAAAGTGTCATACAGAACAGAAAAGACGCTTTCACCATTGACGGCAGACGAGGCACATGCATCGATGAAGTGTGTGAAATCAAATTAAAAGATGACCTGCCAATTCGAGCCAAACCCATAAGACTGAGCTACACTGACCGCGAATTCCTTCGGTCTGAGATCACTCAATGGATAAAGGACGGCACCTGTCGCAGATCCACATCCAGGCACTTGCTGGCCACTTTTGTAATCCAGCAAGAACACCACCCAACCACCCCCAGGCGCCCCATTGTCGACTTTAGACCGCTTAACGAAAAATTGGATTTAACAATCTATCACATCCCAACCATTGAGGAAACAATTGAAGAAATCTTGATGAATGAGCCAACAATATTCAACACTGTCGACATCAGACATGCATTCCATCATGTGAGAATCAGAGACAAAGACAGCCACAAAACAGCTTTTCTCACACCCTAAGGCCCAATGGAATTTCTAGTCACGTCACTTGGACTTGCAAACGCCCCATTCATCATGTAAAGAATTATGGATGGTGTCGGTCGTGACATACCAGACACAAAACCCTATGTTGATGACATTGGACAGGGAGCCACCTCCATTGACGACGCAATAACCAAACGGGACCGACTGTTGGAATCAATCATAAAAAAGGGTCTGAAAATTCAGTTAAAAAATGTCAACTGCTCCAGCCGCGTATAAAATTTCTAGGTTATGAAATAGACAAAGACGGCATCAGAGCTGATCCCGATCGAATAACTGACATACATTGTTTCAAGAAATTCAAGAATCAAACTGACGTCAGAAAGTTTCTTGGCTTCACAAGCTATCACAGAAAATCATCGAAGCTTACGCACAGAAAGCACGGCCATTGACGCTATTAACTCGGAGAAATATGACATTTACATGGACTGATGAACACCAGCAAACAGTAAACATGCTCAAAGATCTCATATTAAAGAATGTCACACTCGCACATTTCCGCCAACATCTAGACACCATTGTGGCACTCGATGCAAGCTATGATGGGGTCGGAGCGACGCTGGCACAAATACAGGATGGAAAGGAAGTCATTATTGCTTATGGCAGCAAAAGCTTACCAGCAGGATATGAATCAAAGCACTCAAATGAACTTGAATGCTTCGCAGCAGACTGAGCAATCACAAGAAAAATTTCATGTTGTTTTTAGCAGGACTCAAACAATTCACAGTCATAACGGACAACTGGGCCCAGACTCACCTTACTAGCAAACGCAACCTAAACAGAAAATTCGCCTGCTGGGTGCTGGACCTCCAACAATTCAACTTTGTGATCCGCCACCGCAAAGGAAAGGATAATGTGATACCTGATGCACTCTCGTGCGCAATAAACGCATGCGTGGTGCAATCAGCGCAACAACCTACCTACACTCCAAAATTCGTCGCGCTTTGCACTATTTTGGCCCAAGACAACCGCTTAATCGCCCACCAGCGCACTGATGCTTTCTGCTCAAACAAATGCGACAGCACTGATGACGACTTTGAACTAAAAAATGGACTCTTGGGCAGACGTCACCTCGTAAAAAATCATACTAACTGGCAAGTAGTGGTACTGAAAAACCTAACTGAGGAACTTGTTCGCAAGACTCACATTGAGAGCGCTCACGCAGATGCAGGCAGAACACTGGCACGAATTCGCAAGGCACACAGGGGATAGG
>AFFK01015269.1:0-16296 GCA_000239455.1 Strigamia maritima | reverse complement strand
GATTTCTAATTTTGTGTTTAACAGCGCAGCATCGGTTAAAGCACGAAAATTAGAAAATTGTAGCGGGAAAATTAAGCTGAAAAAATTAAACTGGGACAATTAACTGATTTTCATGTGTTAACTAGACATTACTCCAATTACATCTCTACTTAGCTGCACTGCATAGCATCGATTCTTCTAACAAGTTATTACGTGTAATCATTAATTCATGACAAACTTAACTATCAAGTGGACTTTAGCAACTTTTTATATTTTTTAAATACAATAAAATAAACAATTTAAAATATGACAATTTAGTTATTTTTCCTTCAGCCAAGAGCGCTTTTGGCTATCTCGACCTTCATCAGTTTGTTACTAAATTGTACAAATTTTCGCATTTACCTATTTGTCCCACCAACCAGAAAAGAAGAAGCGATGAGAATTTTTTGCTTATTTTTCTCGCTATATGCGAATATTGATATCGCTGATGAAAAGCATTTAATGCGCATTTGTTAATTCAGATGTCGAAACAATTAACAGTTCTATGTCGTCATTCAACCAGTATTCTCAGTATTTCCCACATTTGTCAGAAATACATTACTGTAAACCCAAAAACCATCGATGAGATACCGTATCAAATACTGCTTCAGCTAGTATGTAAATAATGGGTTTCTTCAATATAATACTTAAATCTTTAAGTGCATCCACTTTTATCATATCTAGTGGTCATTGATTATAGGGTCTACAAGGTGCAATAGGTCCAAGAGGCTCTGCTGGTTTAGACGGATGCAATGGCACAGATGTAAACATTTCTTTGTTGTAAACCGTAAATGCACTTGTAAAAAGTCGTCCCCATAATCGATTGAAAGGGATGAATGGGGCTGGTTCATCCCAATTATTCAAAAATGAAAGTAAAAGGAGGAACAGGATGAACGCGGATGAAGCAAGGTAGTTCATCCCAATTAACTCAAAAATAATAGAATAAAAGGAATTTCTCTTGTAATGCAAAAGCCGAAGAATTTGATTTCTGTTTGGCCCATTTTTCATTTGGATTTATTTATGGTAAATCCTGCTTTCTGGATCTTGTCTAGGATGTCTGTAACGAGTTCAATATGTTCTTCCCATGTGTTTGAAAATATGATAATAATCATCTAAATAGACATGGGCATATTGATATAGAGCTTCTCTGGTTACATCTTCCATTAATCTTTGTAAAGTAGCTGGAGCATTACACAGGCCGAATGGCATCCATATAAACTCGTATTTGCCTTTGAGTTTCTTTTAAAGGCAGTCACAGGTGCACTTTCTTCATCTATTTCTACTTGGTAATACCCCTTTACCAAGTTACTGGTGAAGTGTTTGGCTCCTCTTCACTCATAGAAAAAAGAGGGCATTTTACTCCAATTTTGGTGTTTGGAAGCATATTAGTACTTAAAAGAGTAAATGAAACTAAACTACTACAAGAGAGAGAAAAACTATTCCATATATGAGTATTCCTACTCCATCAACTAAGAGAGTAGACAATTAGGAATATACCCATTCCACGTAGGTGTATCCCTTCTCCATCAAATAAAAGGGTAGACAAGTAGGAGTATAACCATTCCAGGTGTGAGTGTACCTACTCCATCAAATCAGAGAGAAGACAAGTAGGAGTATAACCATTCCAAGTGTGAGTATATCTACTCCTTAAGAGAGACAAGTTAGAGTATAACTATTTACGTATGAGTATTCATAAGTAGGAATATACTATTTTTATCCTTGATTGACATCACTTACCACTTGATATCAAGTGGTGAATGAGGTGGAGAAGTGGTGAATATATAACATTCAGTCTCAGATTCTGTTGGAGTTCCAAGTAGCTCCATGGTAAAGCACCCAAGCAGCAATTGGGGGATCTGGGTTCAAGTCCTGGCCCTGGCTCCAATGGAGTCTGGGCTGTTTGTTTTTCACTAAGTATGGATGTTATGAAAAAATATTATAGCCATTGATTTTCCAATCTTATTTCAATGTGTTCTCGTGTTGTTTTCTTAATAATAAGTACGTTTATAAAGAGTAGAACTATTCTTTTTTCAGCTCCTGTTACACTTTAAATATATAATTTTTATTCTTTGTTCTGATGGAGTAATTGTATTTTTTGTCCTAATGTTTTACTGTTACTCCCCAGACGTGTACTCAAATCATTAGATTGACAAGAGTAAAAATAGTATTTTGAATTTATACTCCAAATGGGTGTATCAGCACAATACTCCTTTAGGAAGACAAAATGCACCATTTCTATTGGGAGTATTATTACTTCAAAAATGGAGTCAGTCGTGGGACAAACGCCATACTCCACAATTGGAGTAAAATGTCCTCTTTTTTCTATGAGTATTGAATGCAATAGCATCATATGGAAGTCTGACATGACATGACCGCAGTATCCAGTTCAGTCATGGCATTGAGCCATCTGTAGTCAATACATAGTCAGTAAGTTCTGTCTGGTTTGGGGGAGAAAACTTCCAAGCCCAGCCTCCTCGTGGCCTCCCCTGGGTTCTCTGCTGCAGCACTTTGTTTTCCGTTGTAGTGGTGCTAATGGGTCTCTGGTTATCTCTCTCCTCTTTTTGCTCCTCTTTCTCTTCTGTGGCTTTTGTCTTTGTGTTTTTGACCATTTTTTGATAATGTAAGACTGCATTCCATTCTGCAATGGAATGTACAAATGTAGTGTTTATCAATGGTCAAATGTGTTTGTCTGTGTAAGATTTATTGTAGGTCAGATTCAGTATGTCAGATTAAAAGACGTGTATGGCCTAAGTTGCCGCTTGCGTCTATAAACTCGATTCTATCTATCTATCTATCTGTCTGGTTTGGCTACAATCAAAGGATGAGGTACAAATGGGCCAGTAGAACGTCTAATGAGGTCTAAGGCATCAAGTTCTTCTACCAATTTAATAACAATGTTCTTTTTAGTGGGATTACTCGTCCTATAAGAACAGTTCTTTGGCTCACCTTGAGGGGGAGAAAACTTCCAATCCCAGCCTCCTTGTGGCCTCCCCTGGGTACTCCACTGTGGCACTTTGTTTTTCCGCTGCAGTGGTGCTAATGGGTCCTCTGGTTATCTATCTTACCTTCTTTTTTGCTCTGCTTTCTCTTCTGTGGCTTTTGTCTCTGTTTTTGACCATTTTTTTGATAATGTAATGCTGCATTCCATTCTGCAGTGGAATGTACGAATGTAGTGTTTATTAATGGTCAAATGTGTTTGTCTGTATCAGATTTATTATAGGTTAGATTTAGTATGTCAGATTCAGTATGTCAGATAAAAGATGTGTATGACCTAAGTCGTCGCTTGCGTCTATAAACTCAATTCTCTCTCTCTCTCTCTTTCTCTCTTGGCTCACCTTGAAGAGTTATTTTATGTTTTATTAACATAGTACAGCCAGGTTTGTCTGTATATAAGTTTTTAAAACTCCTAACAACTGTTTGTACAGTTCTCGCTGCTCTGCAGTGCAGTTGCACCTTCCACCAACTTATCACTCCATTACAGACTGAGCAATTTCAGCTGAAGTGGGATTTGGAACTTGTGTTGGAATTAGTTCCTGATTTAACTCCGGAATATCGTCTTTATCACGAGGATGGCCAATTTGCGTGTGATCCGCAATATTGGATGGACCTTTTGTGGTGACTAGGAATTGTTTTAATAAATAAATAAATATAAAATAAAACTCTTACTTGTTTATTGTATTAACATATCCGGGTGCGCACAGTGGGGGAGAACCCTCGCTGTTACACGCATTCCCTCCACTAGGAGAAGGAGGGCTGAGCATTCTCGGCCTTTGTATTGGATGGACCTTTGAGTTACAAAAAGTTGGTTTTATGTTGTCCATCTTTTCATTTGGGAATTTCAAGTCAGTAAAATCATTGCAACAACATACTTGCTCTTGAGGTTACAAGTAAAGTCCAGTTATGTCCAATCACTATTTGAGTAATGTCTTTTTTAAGGACAATAAAAGGAGTTATATGGAGTTTAATCTTTCTTAATGGTCGGTGGTCTATACCAGTTGCTGCTATATTCATACTAATTGGAAGTAGTGTTATATTACTCTCTTTTAATTTCAAGAATGTGAGCGCTTGTAGTCTGGTCATAACTCCTTTTATCATGCCATGCAAATCATCGCTCTCTTTTACCCATTATTAAAGGGATTACTTCTTCTTTTATTGTTATGACTTCTCTCTTTAGGTTTGTGTAGACTGTAGACATTGGTTTCGGTAATGTTCAGTTGATCCACAACCATAACAAGATCCAGCTTTAAATCGCTCTTTTATTTTGTTTTCACTACCTTTCTATTGATGGGGAGGGTTTTTATTGTTGGGATAGTTTTTAGTTGGATTGATTTTGAGGTAGATAATACACGTATGCCAAAAACATGACAACTTTTTTTTGACAATGGCATTCTATTTTCATTATAATTGTCATCATTACGTTGTTTAAACACGGGCAAATTTCAAGCAAATTGGTTTTCTAGTCTTCTTTTTAACGCAGACACATCATCAACAATGTACCTGTCACAGGTGCCACAAGTACCGAACTACTGATTTAACTTTTAATTCTTTAACTTTTTTCTATTTTTATGAAATTTTTCCGCCATATCACTAATTCGTTAGCTGAAGCATTTTAATGTAAAAAGCAGCATTAAAAAATGTTCTGGGAGTTCTGCATTTTGTCACGCGTTGGTATTGGTCAGATTAAAAGACGCGTATGACCTCAGTCGTCGCTTGCGTCTATAAACTCAATTCTATCTATCTATGTCACGCGTTGGCGCTGCTGTTAGTACCCAGCATGCATGCTGGTTCCTTTCACTTCCGTCACTATCGGATCGGTGCTCGCTGCGGCAGTTGATGCTCCGCTTATATTTAGGATCTTTTTATTTTCCAATCCTTCAGCATCGGATGAAATTAATGGCTATTCGTATTCTTGATGTTAATAACGTTTATTTGCGGGTTCCATCGAACGATTTCCACATTTATTTTTCGTAAAATTAATTTTTTTTCTTACAAATGTTTTTATGCCGCCATTTTTTGCCATTTTTTGCCACGTTGATGTTCCATTCCGTGTTCTATTGAAGTTGCTGAACTTTGATGCGGCTTCACTTATTTTTGAGCTTTCCATAATATTGATGTCTACATCGTTTATGTTTATTTGCGTGTCTCATCGAAAAATTTTTCATTTACTTTTGGAAAAATTTTTTTTTTTCTCTCCTAGAAATTTTTTACGCCGCCGTGTTTTGCCACGTCAATGTTGTATGAAGTTACTGGGCTGCAACGTTTATCTCATCACTGATCACTGATCATTATTTTTTTTTCTCTCTATCTTTTATGTCGTGATTTTATGCACATTTTGTGTTAGGATGGGGTAAGTTTTTATTTATTTTATTTGTTTTTATTTGTTTTTATTTGTTTTTATTTGTTTTTATTTGTTTGTTAGTGGGAGCAACAAATCCACCTCTCTACCTCCTCGTGGTTGTTCCTGGATAGCTGGTCGCATGTAGGGCCAGTGAACTAAATGAGAGCTCTGGTCATCCAGTATGAATGCATTTCTTTATTTTTTTCTTTCGAAAATATTCTTTGAATTCTCGTTTGGTTATTTCTTATTTGTCGTGTTTTCCCCGAATCCAGAATTTTCTTTTGAATATTTTTGTAATGTTATATTTAATTTATTTTTTTAAAGTTGCTTTCTGTGTTGATATTGAGCCGAATTTGCTAAATTTGTGAAGAATGATTTGGTATTGTAGGACTGCACTCCATTTTCGAATGTACGAGTGTAGCATTTACTATGAAATTGTGTACTGTGAGACTGCATTCCAATATATATATGAGTGTAGCGTGTACTTATTGTAGAGACTTTAGGTTCTATGTTTTGCATTCATGACTACTAACAAAAATTCTGAGTTGTACCTCATGCCACGTGTTCCAAATTTTGATTTTAGAGTTTGATTTCTTCTTCATAATTTCAATGATCATTTTAAATGTTGGAATGGTATCAGAACTCAGGCATGGTTATTATGAATGCCTGTTTTCCCAATTTGGAATGGTCAAATGTGTTTGTTGGTCAGATTAAAGACCTAAGTCACCGCTTGCGTCTATAAACTCAATTCTCTCATCTCATCAAAAGATAAAATGCATAGTTTTTCTAGGGTTGTCTTGTTTGTTAGTTTGCTTGAAATTTGTTTTAGAACTTTAGGAAGAATGCCGGGCTAGCGCCCAAAATTTTTAGTCCACTTTCATGTTGTTGATACTGATAAACATTTAAGTTTCAATTTTACCTCCGTATCAGCTGGGATTGGATGGATGAAAACAACAACAACAACAATGTACCCTATTTGTGTTAGTAGGGCTATGTAAATTGTTGCTGCACAATCTCAACCCTAAGTGGTTGGATGTGCAGCCTGTGTATAGTTAGTAATAATAACACTTGCCTTTTTGGTGTTCCTGGCCACCTAAGAAACTTAAGAAATAACATACACACCACATAAATAACTAAATAAGTAAATAAATAAAAACTTAATAAATAAAATAATAAAAAACTTTTATTCAATGAATATATTAATCAATAACAAAAAAATAACTAAATAAGATCAATCAATATATTAATATATCAATATATAAATCAAATATAATCAAATAATATAAAAAAAAAATCAATTTTTAATAAATCTATCAATCAATAAATATAACATAAAATTCTTCGCAAAGTATTATAGGCTCGTCATTCCATTGAGGGCGATACCATGAGTTTTGCAGCTTTATTTCAAAACAAAGACTAAAAATAAGAGTGAATATAATTTTATCTTTGAACACACAAATATTTTTTGGCGCGTTCAGCGCCGGACGTACAGCTCTTGGAGCTGCTCTTACCTATGAATTTTACTCAACTCAGTTATTCAACGTAACAGGGTTAAATTTTGATTTTATTAACGATCATCTAATTTCAAATAATCGAGTTGAATACCAAATATCTTAACTTGAAACGGTTGCCATAACGGCACTGCTGGGTCGACCACGATCTTTTTGAGTTTGTTTTAGAAAATGATGAGTTAAAAATGGATTATTAGATTAAAAGCAAGAAGAGAAATGGATAAATGAAAACCCATGTTTGATTGAAGGTTTCATCTGATTAAATTATGTTATTAAATTTCGAATTGTGTACTGTGAGCTTGCATTCCAACATATGAGTGTAGCGTGTTGTGACATTGGATCTGCCGGGGCATGCCGCTGCAGCCACGTCGACGACTGCAATATGTTAGGCATCGTACACATGTGGGGGTGATACTGATAATCAGACCTTCGATAGGAGATAAAATTATTCCAGAACTTTGTACATCTGGTGGGTCGCGTCATATTTCTTGATTGCAATTTTTCCAATCGTCTTCTCCACTGGCTCTTCTTTTCCTTCTTTTTGCTCTTCTTTTCCTTCTTTTTGCTCTTCTTTTCCTTCTTTTTGCTCTTCTTTTTCTTCTTTTTGCTCTTCTTTTCCTTCTTTTTGCTCTTCTTTTCCTTCTTTTTGCTCTTCTTTTTCTTCTTTTTGCTCTTCTTTTCCTTCTTTTTGCTCTTCTTTTCCTTCTTTTTGCTCTTCTTTGGGGGAGAAAACTTCCAAGTCCAGCCTCCTTGTGGCCTCCCCTGGGTACTCCATTGCAGCACTTTGTTTTTTCCGCGGCAGTGGTGCTAATGGGTCCTCTAATTATCTATCTTCTTTTTTTTGTTTCGCTTTCTCTTCTGTGGCTTTTGTCTCTGTTTCTGACCATTTTTTTGATAATGTAGTCGAATGTAGTGTTTATCAATGGTCAAATGTGTTTGTCTGTCAGATTTATATTGGTCAGATTAAAAGACGTGTATGACCTCAGTCGTCGCTTGCGTCTATAAACTCAATTCTATCTATCTAATTTCCTCGCAGAGGGCCGGATAATGCGATCCGCTGCATCCTCCGCAGACACGTCTTTTTTACATGTGGGGGAGAAAACTTCCAAGCCCTGCCTCCTCGTGGCCTCCCCTGGGCACTCCATTGTGGCACTGTTTTTCCGCTGCAGTGGTGCTAATGGGTTCTCTGGTTATCTATTTTCTTCTTTTTTGCTCTTCTTTCCCTTCTGTGGCTTTTGTCTTTGTGTTTTTGACCTTTTTTTGATAATGTAATGCTGCATTCCATTCTGCAATGGAATGTACGAATGTAGTGTTTATCAATGGTCAAATGTGTTTGTCCGTGTCAGATTTATATTGGTCAGATTTAGTATGTCAGTTTCAGTATGTCAGATTAAAAGACGTGTATGACCTCAGTCGTCGCTTACGTCTATAAACTCAATTCTATCTATCTTTACATGTGATTTGTGAACACAGAATGCCCCACATTTAAACATTTAACACACAGCGTTTTCTTTCACAAACATTTTTCTTTTCTCCAATGTAAGGGAGCAATTTACTGGATTATGTCCTCCTCCACACAAGTTGCATGGCTCATCGCTCGCTTGGGCTCGGTAAAAGGAACTCCGTAATGTTATTCTCCCTACCACGTTTTCATTACTTTCTTTTTCTAACTGGTATTTTGTCATATATCATGGGGGAGAAAACTTCCAAGCCCAGCCTCCTTGTGGCCTCCCCTGGGTACTCCATTGCAGCACTTTGTTTTTCGCTGCAGTGGTGCTAATGGGTCCTCTGGTTATCTATCCTTTTTTTTGTCTCCGCTTTCTCTTTTGTGGCTTTTGTCTGTGTTTTTGACCATTTTTTGATAATGTAATGCTTCATTCCATTCTGAAATAGAATGTACGAATGTAGTGTTTATCAATGGTCAAATGTGTTTGTTTATGTCAGATTTATATTAGTCAGATTAAAAGACGTGTATGACCTCAGTCGTCGCTTACGTCTATAAACTAAATTCTATCTATCTATGTCATATATCATACAGGTTCTCTCGGCAAACCGTTACGTGATGACCCTTTCGGCATACACTACAACGCATTAGCGATAGACAGGTTTTCGACAAATGACTTACTTCTAGGCATATGAAACACCTCCCCTGCTTTTGGATCCGTTTACTGCGAAACTCCCATGTCGAGATTCTCTGGCTGTGATTATTATCACTCAAAATAGCAGATATTCATCACAATGAGTAAAACTCGCAAATAAAATGGTTCAAAATCCTAAAATCACTTGATGTAGCATGGAAAACTAAAGTCAGCCATCTTTACTCAACGCAAGAAGGTTAGAGAGTGTTTAATCTCAAACCAGATACAAACATGTATAGTAAAAAGCCCATAGGGCTATAAATAGCTCTGACAAGCCTAGGATCACAAACTGGACTAGTATGTAATCCTATCACACAAGATAAAGACTAGGATTCCAGCTAGTGACTAAAGAGAGACTGGAACCTAGCTAAAACAAGCAAAAATTACAAAGTGCTGACTCAAACAACTAATAATACATATAAATGAGTCGGCTCATACATTATTATACTATAATAAACCAATTATAAAGTTATAAATTGAATAAATTATGACCTCTTGTCATTAAAACCAAACAAAAGAATAACTTTAAGGTGCGTAAGGTACGTACTTAAATAAGATCCGCACCTGTGTTGAACACATGACTTATGTATAAAACACGTTGATCACACGTGTTGCAGTTTACATAGACCTACAGAATCCACTCCTGTGGTGGCAGAACACGTGTTCTGTCGGGAGAAATCGCCGGAGTTAAAAATCGCGGATTTGTTAAGATGGTTTCTCCGCACTGCGTGTGAATGAGCTGGCAACGCGGGCAAGTCACCCAAACTCTCTTCTCTCCGCCTCCTTCGATTCCTCGTGCCTTGTGGGGAGAACGTCGTTTTGTCAAACAACTGCCCTCGGACGAATTTTCGTCCCCAAACAGTTGGTGTTATCGTATTCGAAAAAATACTGCAATTTCATTGGCCATCTGAAAGTGAGGGACTAATGGGAGTGCAGGAGTAGATGAGTCAACTCACTCAATATGCACAAATACGGGTCATTCCAAATGAAAGACAAAAATACACGGGGAAATTACACAACACAAGCAAAAAGAGAACAGTCATGACCTTGACCAGCCATACAAATGGATAGACCAGGACAGGATAGGATAACCAAGGTATTCAAATTAGTTAACAGAATTTAGGTTTAATATGGGATATAAACAATAGGAATGCGTATACAAAAATATAGCCCGTATACAAAAGTATACAAAAATATAGCCCGTAACAAATCATTCTGGCAGGATTAATCCCGTCAAAATGATCAAAAAAACACAAATTGGATAAAATACTTCAAAAAATTAATCAGAGATTTTATCATGCTTGATCCTAAGTCGCCGCTTGCGTCTATAAACTCAATTCTATCTATCATGCTTGATTCCATGAACCAACAAAAAAATTGGTTGTAAACAGTTAAAACTATCTAACCGTTCACACCCCACTTTGTAACACTTTGGGGGAGAAAACTATTAAGCCCAGTCTCCTTGTGGCCTCCCCTGGGTACTCCGCTGTAGCACTTTGTTTTTCTCGCTGCAGTGGTGCTAATGGGTCCTCTGGTTATCTATCTTTTCTTCTTCCTTCTTCTCTTTATTGCTCCACTTTCTCTTCTGTCTTTTGTTATTAATAGCTATCTGTTGTGTGAACAGTTTTGGTTGGTAGTATGCCTGGATCAGTACGCCCGACTTAGTAAGCCTGGATTAGTACGCCCGGCCGGCCGGAGACACCAGGCCCGCTACGGCGGGGTTGAAATGACGGGGTTAGTACGGCGGGGTTGGTACGCTGGGATTGGTATGCTGGGATAAGTCAGTTGTCAGAAGTCAGCTGGAAGAAGTTGGTAGTGGGAGGTCGGTAGTAGAAAGTTGGTAGTCGTAGGAAATCGGTAGTGATAGGAAGTCGGTGGTAGTATGAAGTCAGTTATATGGACAGATTTGGTCGGTAGTACGCCCGGATCGGTACGCCCTGGATTAGTACACCTGGATTAGTATGCCCGGGTTAGTGTGCCTGGATCAGTACGCCTGGCCAGCCGGATTAGGTGGGCCGGCTGGATACACCAGGATCAGTACGCCGGGGTTAGAACGCTGGGGTTGAAACGCTGGGTTGGAACGACGGGGTACGCTGGGATTTGTCGTGCGAAGGAGTCAGTTTCATGCCAGTGTCGGTATGTCAGTTTCAGTTTGTATAAACTTTTTTCTTATTTTGTCTTGATTTAATATATTGGTTTCATTTTGTCAGAGTCAGTATGTCTGTGTCATTATATCAGTTTGGATATGTCAGTTTCAATGTGTCAGTTGGGGGAGAAAACTTCCAAGCCCAGCCTCCTTGTGGCCTCCCCTGGGTACTCCATTGCAGCACTTTGTTTTTCCGCTGCAGTGGTGCTAATGGGTCCTCTGGTTATCTATCCTCTTGTTTTTTGCTCCGCTTTCTTTTCTGTGGCTTTTGTCTCTGTTTTTGATCTTTTTTTTGATATTGTAATGCTGCATTCCATTCTGCAATGGGATGTACGAATGTAGTGATTATCAATGGTCAAATGTGTTTGTTTATGTCAGATTTATATTGGTCAGATTAAAAGACGTGTATGACCTCAGTCGTCGCTTACGTCTATAAACTTGGCGTGTATGGCCGCAGTTGCCGCTTATGCCGGTAAACCCTATTCTCTCTCTCTCTCTCTCTCTCTACGTCTATAAACTCAATTCTATCTATCTATATCTCTCTCTCTCTCTCTCTTGTCAGATATTGCGTGTTGGTTTTGTTTTGTTGGATTTAGTATGTCAAGTTTCATATTGTCAGTTTTCATGTCAGATTCTCTTTTGTCAGATTTTAGACGTGTATGGCCTGAGTCGCCGCTTGCGTCTATAAACCTAATTCTCTCTCTCTCTCTCGTAACTCAAATGTGTTTGTTTTATGTCAGATTCATATTTGTCAGATTTAGTATGTCAGTTTCATTTTGTCAGATTGAAGACGTGTATGGCCTAAGTCGCCGCTTGCGTCTATAAACTCAATTCTATCTATCTATCTCTTGTAACACTTTGATATGAAATACTGTACTTGTACATCCACAGTGCCGTTGAAGTCAACTACACACAAGGACCCTTCTCCTCTTGTCAAACATTATACTTGGTTAGTATTGATTTTCATTGGCTGGATGGGGGAGAAAACTTCCAATCCCAGCCTCCTTGTGGCCTCCCCTGGGTACTCCATTGCAGCACTTTGTTTTTCCGCTGCAGTGGTGCTAATGGGTCCTCTGGTTATCTATCTCCTTTTTTGCTCTGCTTTCTCTCTCTGTGACTTTTGTCTCTGTTTT
The DNA here is from genome assembly GCA_000239455.1 of Strigamia maritima. NCBI lineage: Eukaryota > Metazoa > Arthropoda > Chilopoda > Geophilomorpha > Linotaeniidae > Strigamia > Strigamia maritima. Next base: position 4,012 of record AFFK01015269.1, on the reverse strand, counting down.
TGACCATTTTTTGATAATGTAATGCTGCATTCCATTCTGCAATGGAATGTATGAATGTAGTGTCTATCAATGGTCAAATGTGTTTGTTTATGTCAGATTTATATTGGTCAGATTAAAAGACGTGTATGACCTCAGTCGTCGCTTGCGTCTATAAACTCAATTCTATCTATCTATCTATCTCCTCAATAGTTGCGTTTACCCGGTGTGCCTTGTCGTGGGGGTTGATCACCCATTATTCCAACTAAATATCTAAAATATTCGAAATTCAATTACTAATGGTTCCGAAAATTTGGTTTTATATTGGTCAGATTAAGTATGTCAGTTTCAATATGTCAGATTAAAAGACATGTATGGCCTTGGTCGCCGCTTGCGTCTATAAATTCAATTCTCTCTCTCTCTCTCTCCGAAAATTTGGTTCACTGATTGTATGTATCTTGATAGAAAACTATACAATTTATAGTGAATAATGCACTATCCTGCACTATCTTGCACTTATATAATCGAGTGTGTCGTACATCAGTCAAATGAGGGGGAAGATAACTTTTTTAAGCTCAGCCTCCTCGTGGTCTTTCCTGGGCAGTCCACTGCATCACTTTGTTTTTTTGTTGCAGTGGTGCTAATGGGTTGTGACGGTCCCGAACCCCGTAGTTTTATGAACTGTAACTATGGTGCACTGAGTGTACCAAAGTTACAGCAGAATACCTATTTACATGAATAAAGTGAGTTTATTTGATGTTGGGATTGAGATGAAAACTAATAGTAGTTGAGTAGACTCTGGAAGTCTACTTAGAGACTATGATACAAGTATCTGTATATGGTCAAGGAATGACCAAAGAGGGCGCTAGCGCGACCTTAATGATTATTCCCAATTAATATAATATTTGTGATAAAGAGATAAAAACTCTATGTAAATCATAGAGTTAATTATGCTTATATTTTATCACTTGTCCCTGATTGAAATATGTAAATATTTCAATAATGGATAATTTTATATTATCCTCGATACTAGGGAATGATGTCATGATGAACATTCCATCATGACTCATCCCCTATCGGATTATCTTATCATAATCCCTTATCAGTGATAAGGATTAGACAAGTATAAAAGCCATGCAAAACAGGAAGTAGAGCTTCTTGCGGATTTGACATTGATACTGATACTGACCTGTGATTATTTGCCTGTGTGCTTGATTTACATTGTAATAATTAAGCCTTTGGCGCCTCTGATTTATGAGGCAAATATGAGGCCAGTGAATCAGTTGTGCATCCGCTTATATACCCGCTTACGCGGTTATACCAGATGGCTGCCGAGATCGAGTGGCCAGTGGGCAAGATAGCCGGACTACGGTCGACAGGACCTTCATGCCTGTAACATACTTGGTAGCTTCGAAGACGCAGCACAGGACCTGGCCGACCCGTGAGTAAAGTAATGTCTGTGTTATCTTTTCTCCTCTTTCATGGCCCGGGGCCCCTTTGTGAAATAACGCGTCGTGCAAGACGCGGATTTGCGGCATCATGTTTGGTGGCACACATAAGATTCACTAGGTGAAATTCGGGCATACAGATCACCTAGTGATCCGTAACCTTTGACACCTAAACCGCCGTGTGATTGGAATGGTTTGACCATTGGCGGGAATCAATTTGCACCTCTTTTCTTGGGTCAAGATTTAATGTCTTGGTGACTACATGTGTTGGTCTAAAGTTTAGGTCAACTCATGTTAGCTTTGTGACGACCATATTGCAAAGTCAACGCTGATATTCAGATCGCTAGGACTAATTTCTCCAACGTGCTTGCCAAACCACGTGGTAGATCGGAAACAATGGAATAAACTTTGTCGTAAGATATTTTATTCAAGTGTAACAATAAAGTAATTTAAACCTGAATTTAAGTGTTAATATATTTTAATCTGAACTCATTGCGACTTTGTCTCGGTACTATATGCATTTTAGGCGGTAGTATCGTGTTAAAGTTGCGACTGGACTCGATATATCGGACGATATATCGATGGCCAAGTCACCCCGTCACAGGGTCCTCTGGTTATGTCTTTCCTTCTTTTTGCTCTTCTTTTCCTTCTTTTTGCTCTTCTTTTCCTTCTTTTTGCTCTTATTTTTCTTCTTTTTGCTCTTCTTTTCTTTCTGTGGCTTTTGTTTGTGTTTTTGACCAATTCTTTGATAATGATATTAATTATAAATCTGAACATACTCCACTGCAGAATAAAATGAAGTCTTCTTCATTTTATTCTGCAATGGAGTATGTTCAGATTTATAATTAATAGGTCAGTTTCAGTATGGCCTAAGTCACCGCTTGGGTCTATAAACTCAATTATCTCTCTCTCTCTCTCAGTATGTCTGGCCGTAGTTGCCATTTACGCCGGTAAACCCTATTCTCTCTCTCTCTCTCAGTATGTCAGATTAAAGACATGTAAGGCCTAGTTGGCGCTTGCGTCTCTCTCTCTCCCGATGAACCCTTTCAAACTGGTCGAAGAGTCAGTGTAAATAAAGACCTGACAATGAGTAATGACATGGTACTTTGCTGGGCTTGTCATAACCATGTTCCTCTCGACAGCAATTTTGACCTATTCGCCATGGCCTGAGTTGCTGCTTTGCGTCTATAAACCTAATTCTCTCTCTCTCTCTTAGTATTACTGCTGCACAGCAATATTTGATTGAAGCATCAACAGAGGAATGCGCTGTTTTCTTTAATTCTTTACCAGTTATCCGACCCGCTGGAGGAGAGATGTTTTTATTTCGAGTTACTAATGACCAGCCTGATCATTATAAAATGGACCAGTCTGGATTCTGGTCCACAGAAAGTAAAATAAGAGGAGAGGCTGGAGTTAGGAGATGTGTCAGTAAGATTCCAAAAGAAAAAGTGGGAAAGCGGACATATTTTAATGATTTCATACGGTACGAGTATAATTTATCGAGGATGAAAACCAAATTCCCAAAAATTTTATTATTCTTGTACACTATGTTGGTGATCAATCAATTGTTATTCCGACATGTCACGGGAACTGTAAAACAGGGAAAATTTTCTCACGGACTTCGAAATCGATTACAGGAGAATTGAAAAAACTTGTTCAGGGATCTCACGCCCCTGAGCCAAAACAAATTTATAACCAAGAATTAGAGCGATCTAAACAAGAATTGGCTGAGAATTTTGATGAACAACAGCCTTCGCTCGTCCCTCAAGATACTAAACAAGTAAAAAATGTGAAGTATGCTGTTAGGAAAGAAACCGTGCTTTCTGCCTGCGAAATTTTTTCTTTATTGGAATTAGCAAAACAATATTTTGGAGATTCAATTTTAAAAATTGAATTACACCCCTCACCCGTTGTAATTTTTGCTAATCCTTTAGCGGTCAAATTAGCAAAGCGCGTACTGAAAAAATCCAACAAAAACCTAGATCTCGAACAAATTGTCTCCGTGGATACTACGTTTAATTGCGCTGATTCTTATGTGACGGTTTTGACAACGAGGAACACCGAACTCGTCGGAGATCCTCTTTTCCCGGTTTATTTTATGTTTCATGAAACAAAGACCACAAAGGTTCACGAAGCTTTTTTCGATGTTGTTGAAATGGATTTGGAGCTGTCGAATTTTGAAAACATTCCTGTCACGACGGACAGAGAAGATGCGATTACCAATTCATTCAAGAAGAAGATTGGGACAAATAATTTAGTGTTTTGTCAAAATCACATTCTGACAAACATAAAACAGTGGTTAAAGACCACAAACGCGCAAGGTGTTGACTTTAAGGTGTATGTTAATAATGTTGAACTGCTTCTGAATTCTGATATGGAGGATAATTTTCATTCAAACTATTCTATTTTCAGCGATAATTGGACAGAGTGTTTTAAGATTTATTTTGATAAGAACGTTAAAACAGATATCATGTCACATTCTGCAAAATTTTTACAAACAAATTTGCTGCGTTTCGTACTAAGCTTCCGACAAACCAATTCAAGTGAAAGTATGAATATGCAGAATTAAAGCGGAAATTGATTGGAAA
>AFFK01015260.1:0-11997 GCA_000239455.1 Strigamia maritima | reverse complement strand
ACCTCGCGAACTCGAGTTGCGACCTCGCGCTCGAAAATCGCACGCAACAGGCCAAACACACCAAAAACAACCTAGCTAACATCAAAAAGTAGTGGCAAACCTGCCTGGGCTCATAACCATGTTGTAATAGTGCAGGAAATTGGTCAGAACTTGGTTTGTGAGCTGGAGACAAGGAGAGACGTGTTGCATGTACACTGTGCAATGTTGCAAGTGTTAACTTTTTATTTAAAAACATATAGGTGGCGCCAAAAGCCTACGGTAGTCCATAGGTGACACCCAAATATAAAATACAATTAATACAGTGTCTCACAGGAGACAACAAAACATAATGAATAGAAACATAATATATTAAATAAATACAAATTAAATGAGAACATAAATTAACAGTTGCCAATGGCGACGGATATCGGCGAACGTTGTGTCGACGTGCCCGAACCTCGGCGCACGTATTCAGCGGGGGAAAAAAACACGGTATGGCCGCGGACGAACCGCTTATAGTGCCGGCAATGGTAAAAAGTCAAATTAATTGCACAAGTCGAAAACACTCACACATTTGGTCCTTAAAAACACATTTCCTGGTTTATTGAGCACATGGAGAAAAACGAGCGCCATCTTGGCGGTACAGACACCGGTTCCAGAGTAACTAGCATGGAACCCAGACCAAAAGATCAGAATGACAAGTTTTCATGACATCATGATGGCATGTCATGAAATACATTTAAGTAAGCAAAAAATCATAAAACATGACAAACACAAGCAAGATCAACTAATATTACAATCTAATATTATTTTTCTCATAGTAAACATGTTCTATGATTACAGATTAAGGAAAAATACATTTCTGTGTACTTATTACATATGAATCAGCGTAATAAAAATAAGGAAATTTCTTAAACAATTTTCAAACATTAAAATATACCATTTGTCTCTGTTTTGACATGAGATACACAGAGTCCTATTATTACTCAGAAACACATAAGTACACACATACACATGGACCAAACAATAAACTATAAACCTGTTATAGAAATAAAAACTCTAAATAAAGCACATGATCAGATATTGGTTCTATGCACTTGTGAACCTAAATACTCCAATTTACAATATGTTAACATTATTAGGCTTATGACCAAACATCTTTTTATACGGTGTCAAACCATTCAATAATCTTTGACTAATTCTGTTCTTAATGTGAGCAAACGCCATGAGAACCTCTGCCCACCACATACGGTCCATCCCGTCGTCATAAATTGTTGACCTTAAGGCTTCAATGGCTGACCGATTAAACCTTTCGGCCACACCATTCATATTCGGAAAATAAAAATTAGTAACCTCATGCTTAATATTAGTAGTCCTAAAAATCTTTTTCATCTTGTCATTTACAAATTCTGTTCTGTTATCAGTACGTAACTTCTTAATTTTGTTATTTGTTAACCGTTTTATAAACAAAATAAAATCTTCGAAACAATCAGCAACTTGTGACTTGTATTTAATAACATAGACTTTCACCCATCTTGTGTAATCGTCAATAAATGAAACATAATACTTGGCCCCACCCCTACTTTCATACTTAGTGGGCCCCCAAACATCAGAGTGCACCAACTCAAGTGCTGACTTGGTTGTTATCTTGTTTGGACCTAATGCACGATACGCATTCCAAATCCCTCTTACTAAGTTTAGGTAAACCTCTAACAACCTCTTGACTAGACATTTTAATAATGGAATCCACCCCAGTGTGCATCAACCTTCGATGCCACAATTTCAAGTCACCTACTGCATTGCTTTCAACAACATTAGTTTTAGCTTCACAATTCTCTTTAACAGCAGCTTTAACAATTGACTTCGGTAAATTCTCATTACATTTGGTGGCACTTAATTTGAACAACCCTTTATGCTCAACAAATCTTAACGTTGGCCTGTTCTGTTTATTTCTAACTAAGATCTCGCTCGATCTTCCAGACCACGTGCATCCAGCTTGCATAGCACGTGACCCACTGATTAAATTACGCTTCCCACTTGGAGCATATCCAACCTTGTTCAAAGTAATTCGATGAACTTCGTTCCCAATAATATGATTAAAACAAACAGTACCAATCCCCTCAACGTCGAATGTCCCAGAATACGCATTCATTTTATAAGGTTTCCCAATTGTCAATTCAGTAAATAAATTCCTATCGTGACATAAATGAGCTCCCGACCCAGTATCCCATATCCATTCATTATCTGTAGTCGAAACATTGAGCCCATCTATAATCAAAGAATCAGAAAAATGTGAGAAAGAAACTGAGTCACTCACATTCCCCTTGGACTTCCCCTTTCTACAAGAAGCCCCACAATGGCCTGGAATCCCACAATTTGAGCATTTAATTTTCTTTTCGGTTTCTTTCTGCAATCATTTGAATAATGGCCTTTTATCCCACAATTAAAACAAATAATTTCTTTGTTTTGTTTCCTCTTGGGATTCTTCTGATTCGTTGATAATGCGTTATTGTCTGAACTATTACTAGGGTTAATACCCAACAACTCTCTCGATTTCAGACTTTCAAATTCTTCAATTAGGGTTTTTTCTACATTCGCAGCAGTAAACTATGCATCATCCCACCTATGCATTATTCCCACAACGTTATGATATTGCGACGGCAACGTGCACGTCATACGATAAGCAATATCGTCATCTGGGATCGTCTTTCCTGCCAAACTTAAATCCCTAGCCAGCTGAGTGATATGGTTTAAAAACAAAATAATACTTTCATTCTCTTTCATCTGGGCCAGATGAAACTCGCCCAACAAACGAGAAATACGCGCTTTAGACTTCGGCTCGTAAGTCTTAGCAAGTTTGTCCCACCTATCTGCAGGACCCTCCAAACCATCTAACAAACACTTGAGCTTATCCTCAATACCCAAATAAAATATACCACCAGCTTTGGATTGGCTAGTTTCAAATAAAGTTACATCTGCTGCTGTAGGCCCGGCTGCAACAGCATGTTTAGGGTCAATAAATTTGCTAAGCCCTTTGCTGGCTAGACATGCCAACATGTCCCGCTTCCAGCTGACGTAATTCAGCTCGTTCAGTTTTTTAAAACTGAGTACACTATCCCTTTCTGCCATAACTGACTAACCAAAAAGGGAAAAACCAAAAACCAAAAATCTAATATAAGTTTGAAAAATGTTAAAACCCTACTCGGAATAACACATCAAAAATTATACTAATCTACTAAATCAGCTAATTGAATCAACTAAACCTGTCGAAACAATTAATTTGCAAAAAAAAATTATGCAAATTCACCAAAATCAAACTAGAATCCTTAAAAAAAAATTGATAAATAATTGCTTAGACAAGCAATTATGCGGATACGGATCCAAAAATTCAATGATAGCTTGCAAAAATTCTCTATCTCAAAACTAAAACCAATAAATCGGCCAATAAATCCAAAAACTCTTTGGATATCCTCTAAACTGGCAAATCTCAGAAAATTTACCGTTAATAAACAATCTAAAATCTCAAAATGAGGCCCAAAAACTCCAAAAACTTTCTCAGTCAAAATAAAAACCTGGAAAGTCAAATCCGACTTCTTCAAAATCTGAAAATTGCTCAAAATAAAAATATTATTGCAACAATTTCCACCAAAATGATAGAGAAGGGAGGCACCATATACCAGATCCTCGGGATGAATGTAAAAGTCCCTTAAGGTTAGGTAGCCTCGAAGGTGAAATGAGAGGGAATAGATAACAATTAAAAGTAAAAGATCTCCAATAAAGGAGCAAAATCTTCTTGATGTTGGCTTCCTTGGTGAAATCCTTTTGTAATTGTTCGCAAATCTTGTCCTCTTTCTTCTTTCTTGAAGTTCACTCCGAGGTCGCACACTCCAAACTCGCAAAAATCCAATAAGTGGCACAAAAATCCAAAAACCGCTTGGCAAGTCGTAACAGCGGCTCCAAATACACAAAACAAGCGGCAATATCAGCAAAAATCCGGTCCTACAACTGTGGAACGGTCCAAAATCCAAAATGGCGCTCATCTTTTTCAAAACATCGCAAAAATGGCGTCCATAGCTGAAAAATATAACGAGCGGCAATAAAAGCTCAAAAAGGCAACAATATAAAATTATTACCTTTGTTTGTCTCGCTAAATGTGGAGACAAACAATAACCACTCGATCCTCGGCAACGGCAAACAGTCAAACACGTCAAAATAGGCCTCAAATCCACTCCAAACGCACTCGCAAAAATTGACACCAAAAACGCCCAAAACTTCATCAAAAAGGCACCAAAACGCAGGCAAATACACTGGAACCCATAACCATGTTATCCTATACTGATTTGATGAAAATTCTGGGTGTTCACATGAGGAAAAAGTAAGACACATCCATTCGGTCTCACTGCAAATTGCGAGAGGAAAATTTTATTTCAAAAAGCTAAAAATAGCCCGCCAGAACTACGGAGGCTTACAAGTGACAATCATATATTAAATTTATATACATAAAATAAATATAAGGAAAATCATAATGAACAATAAATAATAAGATACTATGAATAAATTCGAGACTTTGAATGACTAAATAACAACATGGACCTAGCAGTTTTCTCGGAATCTGAGAAAAACCACTTTAAAACCAAAATCCAGATTCCTGCAATGTTGGGCTTCTTAGCGATATGCGGCCCGCGAAATTCAACTGATTCGGCGGCTTTGGCACGATTCGGCGTCCGCGTGGCTGTGGCTTCGAACTCCGTACGTTGCGGTAATCCTTGATTATCGCACAACATTTTCTGGACGCGCAATGTGGAAAAACATCAATTCTCGGCACGTTTGGGCCTCGTTCATCGGTTGCCAATGGCGACGAATATCGGCGAACGTTGTGTCGACGTGCCCGAACCTCGGCGCACGTATTCAGCGGAAATACAACACGGTATGGCCGCGGACGAACCGCTTATAGTGCCGGCAATGATACAAAGTCAAATAAATTCTTTAAATCGAAAGAACTCACGCATTTGGTCCATAAAACATAGGAATCTTGGTTTATTTTGCACTTGCAAAAAACGGGCGCCATCTTGGCGGTACAGGAACGGATTCAAGAGTGTCTAGCTTGGAACCCAGACCAGAACACGGTCAAAAGACAAGATTTCATGACATCATGACTGTATGTCATGAAATACACTTAAGTAAGCAAAATATCATAAGACATGACAAATGCAGGTAAGATCAACTAATATTACACTCTAATATTATCTAATAAAGGGTAAACATGTCTCATGATTACAGCTTAGAAAAATACATTTTTGTGTACTTATTACATATAAATTAGCATAATAAGAATCAGGAAAATTCTTAAACAATTTTCAAACATTAAAATATACTATTTGACTCTGTTTTAACATGAAATATGCAGAGTCCCATTATTACTCAGAAACACATAAGTACACATATACACATGGACCAAACAATAAACTATAAACCTGTTATAGAAATAAAAACTCCAAATAAAGTACATGATCAGATATTGGTTCTAGACATTTGTGAACCTAAATATTCCAATTTACAATATGTCAACATTGGCCCCTTTAAATTGAAATATTTTATAAACCTGCAAGTGGACCAATGACACCATACCATGGCAGGAGCTTAACGCTTCACATTGGTTACCGCAACCAAGGGGAACTCAGATCCGAAAAAGAAGGGATCTCATGCATGGAATATATGGGTTCAACTCCCTAATCCCATGTCCCAACCTTGTGGTACATTTACAGTGAGCCCCATAGGAAGGGCTCCAGAATCCAGTAACCGTACCATGGCATAGTGCCATGGCCCAAATGCATCGACATCATTTGGGTAAAAGATCAAACACAGACTGACATAACCTTTTGATTCTATCACTTGGAATCCACTTGGTGAAGATGTCAGCCACATTAAGTTCCCCTGGAACTTTAGAGAGTATAAAATAACCTTTTTCATACCAATCTCTCAGGAAGAAATACCTAATCCTGATGTGTTTGGTCTTTGTGTTTTCAATATCATTTGAAGCAAACTGAATGGAGAAGAGTGAGTCAGAGTGGATAACAGGCGTGTTCTGCTAAATAATAGGCAATTCTCGAATAAGCAACTTATCCAATAGGATTCTCTGGCTGCATGAGACAAGACCACATACTCTGCCTCCATAGAACTACAAGCAATAACAGTTTGCTTCTTACAACCCCAACTGACTGGACATCATCCCATAAATAATAAGTACCCTCCAAAACTCTTGCATCCAACCAAATCTGTTACCCATGAGGCATCACAATACATGTGCATGTCCTCATTCACACAACTGCTTAGATTTAAGCAGTAATCTTGTGTGTTCACCACGTATTGCAGAACTTGCAATAAACATTTAACATGGTGAGATGTATGCCGGGTATTAAACTGGGATAAATAAATCACTGAATATAGGATGTCCGTGTAGGTATGTAGTAAATCCAACATGTGATTTCAATCTAATTGTGGCTGTGTTTATGTCAAAGATTGTCATAACACAGCTCAGAATTGTTTTCTTTATAACAAAGGCCCCTGTGTTATAATAATTGCCAATTAGGCATTTAAGATATTGTCTGTAGATTCATTTTGGAAATTATTGATCATGAACAGTTATTTTGGTATTATTAATGTAGTTAATGATCTTGGCCAGTTTACCAAATTGGTAGTTTTTGTTTTCATGTCAAAACTGTATTTTCTGCACCAATTTGGTCCATTTGTTTGTCATTTCTCCTTTTAGAGAACTGCATGTCAAGTGATCTAGATGTATGACATCCGTTCTCTATTTTACAAAGCATTTCCATCACCTAGGTGATGAGTGGCTATTTTTAGAAATGACTTAATGCTTTTATTCAGCCCGAGACTACAATTTGTCCCGGGCTTTCTCCTTCCTGTCCAGGTTCAGCCAAGATGGCGCCTGTGAAGTGCTCCTGCCAATAAACAAGTTGTTTTACATGTTTGGATCGTTTAAGAGTGAGTTTTCTCGAATTACATGCATTAATTCACTTGCGGCATATAAGCAGTTTGTCTGCGGCCGCCGAGAGCTTTTACGCGGCCGAAGAAGTACGCAAAGTCACGTCGCCGGTTCCGAGACGTAGTGCGCGAATCGAAGTTCACATACGTCAGCCAGAAGCCGCTCGTCCCACATGCGGCTGGAATTCAGCGAGAACTCCCTACATCGTACCGCAGCAAAGCTCCATTTGGTGCACTTTTGGTTTTCACCTTATTGCGTATTTTTGATGTCCAGTGCGTACCAGTTGAGACGAAATTCTGAAATTACTGCCAGGTACCAAGCAAGGTACGAGGAACACAGCCAGCCTATCGCCGGAGCGCTCAGAAGCATATTTAGAGCCGACTTTTGGATCGACGGGGATCGCGGCAACTTTTGGCCGCAGCCGGGCCACCGAGTCCCGCCGAGCGATCTCGGATTTTCCATCCAAAATCAAAATTTCCAAAAATTGCAAAAATTTGATTTCCACCAATTTCTTCACCTTTATGGTGCTTGTGGGTCCTGGCCAAACGTATTCCACAACAATTGGTAGCAGACGATGGTTAATTGGACCAGGACAAGCATCCAAAATTGCCCAAAAGTGAATTTGGGCAAAAATCAGTAAGAAATTGCAAATTCTTCAATTTGAGCAGAAATTGTCTTGTCTTTTGAGTTTTTCAGATCGCCAAGATGTCCGAGAAGGACATAACCAAGTCAGCAGCCTCCGGGATACCCAAACTGGACCGCACCAATTATGTCCAGTGGTGTGTTGACGTACAGCTTCTCTTAGAAGAGAAAGGGATTTGGTCTTTTGCAGTTGGCAAGCAGGAAGAGCCCCCAGCCACAGTTTCTGCACAGGAAAAGCAGAAATTTGCTAAGGAGAAAACAAATCACGGGCTATCATCCTCCAGAGCCTTGTTCCACGTTTGCAACCTGCCGCAATGAAGTGCGAGGATACTCAAGCGGTTTGGCTCCACCTTAAGAAGGTATTTGAGCCTAGCTCTATTGCCAGAGAAGCTTCACTTGTGGAAACGTTCTATGGGATCCGCAGACTGGAAAATGAGGAGCTCGATACCTTCATAAGTCGCCTAGAGAAGGCAGAGGATGACTTAATCGCCGCCAATGCAAAATTGAAGCCCGAAGACCAGATCAATGCCTATATTCTGCTCTCACGTGTTGGAAAGGATTTTGAATCGCAGATTCAATCAATCTACCAAAGGCAGAAGGTCCAAGAAGCGTTGTTGTTAGAAAACAACCGCAGGAAACTTAGTGAAAAATCTCTCGAGGCGGCTACGGCTTATTCATTAAGTCTTAAAGGCTATAGTGTAGTGCGTGATAGTGGTGTTTCATCCAGTGACAGCAAGGCTTGTCTGCAGTCAATCACCTGCTACAACTGTGGCATCAAGGGTCACTACGTACGTGATTGCAGCAAACCAAAAGTGCCTAGGTCTCAGCAGCCACAGCAGGGCCATCCACAGCAACAAGGGCGTGGTCGTGGCCGAGGAAGACGCCGAGGTGGGTGTCAAGCGCCTAGTGTACTGGCTGAAGCACATTAGCCACAGTCTGCATGGTTTGTCAACGCACCAGGTGAACCAACTGTTCCAAAGTCACCTCAGGTGTGCAGTGCAAGTGTGGATGTCACCTCAACGGCATGGTACTTGGATTCATGTGCGTCACACCATGTTTGCGGCAACAAGGAAATGTTCTGCGAGTTCGAAGAACTTCAACCCATGCGCCTAGAGTTGGGTGAGGGCTCATCCAGTATCACCGGTCGTGGTACCATTGAGCTCATAGTGCAAGTGCAAGGAGCCCCTCATGAGATCAAACTTCTAAATTTGTACTTTGTGAAGAACTTTAAGCGTAATCTCATTTCTATTGGCAAAATCGATTGTGCAAAATCCACGTGTCAATTTATAATAATTTAATGAAAGTGTATAAAACTAATTCCAAGGTTTGCTCGTTGTATTGTGAATTAGAGGATGGAGTCTACCGTATTCAAGGGCCTGTTAAGTACAGACAGAGTAATAATTCCAATTTAAATAAGTCTGAACTCGTGCAACAGAGCCAAGTTCAACGGGCAAGCCTGAGAATTACAGTGTTTCTGTGAACATGTGGCACCAACGTTTTGGACACATGTACACAAAGGGTTTAAATTATTTATTGAACAATGTTAATTTTAAGGGTATTGAGTTGCACCAAAAGGTGTCAAATGCCATTTGTGACAATTGTGAGTTGTCTAAATCCACCAGGGCAGGATTTAAGTCTGAAAGTCGGCTAGTTGCTAGTGAGCCCCTCGAATTACTTCACATGGACCTATAGGGGCCCTGTCCTGTCCCATCCCTAGGGGAAGCAAAGTATTTATTATGCGTAGTGGATGATGCTACCCGCTATACTTGGATTTTCCCTTTGCGCTCCAAAGACCAAGTATTTGAAACCTATAAGAAGTTTCACGCGCGTATTGAACGTTCAACCGGTAAGAAAATCAAAGCAATCCGCACAGACAGAGGTGGGGAGTTCACATCTAGTGAATTCGAGCAGTTCTTAACCTCACTTGGTGTGAGCATACAAAGGACTAATGCCTATAGTCCAGAAATGACTGGCGTGGCAGAGCGAGTGAATCGCACGGTTTTAAACAGCATTAGAGCCATGTTACTCGGTGCTGGCCTGCCAAAGCCACTCTGGGCCAAATTGGCAATCACCCTGGTCTACCTAAAGAACAGGTATCCTCACTCTCGTCTGGGAAATAAAATCCCTTATGTCCTGTTTTGGAAACGCCCAGTGTCCTTAGCACACTTAAAGATTCCAGGTTCCTTGGTTTATGTGCATGTGCCAAAGCCAAGTAGGAGTGATAAGTTAGAGTCACGTGCCTGAAAAGGCGTTATGGTGGGTTACGCCATGGGAACTAGGGGTTTTAGGATCTGGGATCCGATAACAGGTGATGTGTATGAGTCTAAACACGTCAAGTTTGACGAGACGCGCCTGTATAAGAATGTGTTGTTATAAGAATGTAAGTGTTGTTGCATGTGATAAACATTATATATATTGCTCACATGTGTAGTATTGTTTCTACGAGTTGTTTGGCAATGCTTGCAGTTTTAGTTTTCTGCATGCATTTGGTTTTAAGTTAATAACTCGTGACCCAGTCATCTTACGTTAATGATATTCACTTTTTCAGAATCAGCGTGAAATTTGGCATAAGACTGTTATTTTTCCAAATGTAAGGACCGGTGACTTTTGTTTTTGTAGCTGTTTGATGTGTCAAAAGTCGCATCAAACATTATTGTATTGTTTAAGTTTTGAACAGTACATCACCACAGTTATCTTGATGTAGTGGTGATGTATGTGTTATTTGTGATTGTCAGTTCAGGCAATAGTTGGCGTTGGCCACTGTGTTCACATGACTCATCTACTGCCTGGTTTTTTTCCACTCACTCTGACTGACTCACTGACTCACTCTCTCTCTCTGGTCTCCAGGATGGCTGCACCTGTGCCAAGAGAGCAGTTTCTGTGCAAAATGGAAATAAATGGCTGTTATTTGTTTGGAAACCACTTGTGAGTTCGTTCATTATATCCTACATTCAGTGGGTAACTGCCATATAAGCACAGGAGTGCGGGCATTAGTGATTTTGGTGATTTATAGACAGTTTTCATACCGGGACATTCCTGGTCTGTCTGGCCGCAGCCGCTCATCCATTTGCGGCATCGCATGTACGGGATTCTCCTGTAAGCGACGCGGTTATCGTCACCGGAGATCGCGAAACATTTCGGTCGCATGCTAGGGACCAAACGCGGCATCGAATTTGGCGAAGTCCATCGAAATTTCAAAGACTCAGAAAAGTGATTTTTGTGCGATTTTGATGCACTACAGGCCTCTGTGCATCTTAGGCTTACTAAACACGGTCATACAAGGACAAATTGGTAGCAGAGGGTGGTTTAGTAAGCCTAACCAATTACAAGCAACTCTGATTTCTTCAAAAATTGGGATTTTCCTGATAGAAGAGTTAGTTTGTGTTTTTTCAAGCCAGGAAAAATTCCAAGAGTTGCAGAATAGTGCTGATAAATTCGGGAGTTTGCCTGACAGTTCAGCATTATTATTTGGAGAGAGAATTTGTTACGGACTTCAATTGACACGTCATGTCTAAGGACGAATCCAAGTCAGCCACTGCAGGCATTGAAAAATTGGATAAAATCAATTATGAAAAATGGAAGATGAACATCCAATTTCTGATGGAAGAATATCAACTGTGGGGTTTTCATGATGGAACCGAAACACAACCGCCAGTTGGATCGTCCGACATTGTGGTTGCGAACTATAATAAAAGGAAAGCTAAAGCACGTGCTTTCTTGTGCAACAGTGTGGTTGACAGATTAAAGCCGCCACTCCTAAAGCTCCCTACATGTAAAGAAGTTTGGGATCATCTGGCCAAGCTGTTCGAGCCCACATCAATCGCCAGAAATGCGAAATTGTACGAGAACTTTTATTTAATTCGAAGAAATGAAAATGAAGAATTAGAGACTTTCATTAACCGCATCCAGAAGGCCGCAGATGATCTTGCTGCTATCAAAGTCCCCGTCGATGATGGGATTAAAGCATATATGTTGCTAAATCGAGTTGGCAAAGAGTTTGACCAACAAATCCAGAACATATATCAGTGGTCAGACACTGACTTTACTTTTGACAAAGTGTCAGCGTCACTACAGGCGGAAAATGTCCGCAGACGTTTTGCCGAAGAATCCCAGAGTAAACTTGATGAAGTAGCAGCTATGTATTCAGGTTCCAAATCAAGGAAAAACCAGAAAACTCCAGAGGGAAATGTCCCTGCGAGTGGCGACACCAGTGAGACTCCAACAAAAGAATCGGATGATAAGAGTTGTTTAACGTGCTACAACTACCGAGGAACCGGACACTATGCTAGGAATTGTCCTAGCCCGCGTGTTCAAAGGGGTGGTGCGCCTAGTAGAGGCCAGTCACGTGGCAGACGACCACGACGAGGCCGTGG
>JH430488.1:32529-74534 GCA_000239455.1 Strigamia maritima | reverse complement strand
GAGATTCAATACAGGTGTAAGGAGCGATGAAAGCAGTACCGTTCGGTTTTTCATTTTCATCAGCTTTTTCATCGTTTTGTCGTGCGAGGACGAGGTGCGATTTGCTGCGCTCGGGCGCTGCGAACACTAAGACGATCGCTGAGCTGAGGAAGATGAGGGCCACACTTTTCAGATGCATGTTAGCATTAGATAACTGTTGTTTGAATTTTGGTCAAGTGATGCTGGCGTTTATATAGTGTGATAAGAGCGCCTCAAGTGGTGAAATCATTAAACTGACGCCTGTAGTCGACCTCGTTGCCCACTTGGGAGATTTTCACTTGAATTAGTCTCCTCTCCCTCTCTTTGAAATTGATGACCCAATTTCATTTCCTCAATCAAAACGGGATTAGATGTTTGGTTTCATAAGGTGCAGGAAAATTTGTTGGTAATTTTCGATTTGAGAAATACATTATGTGAAAGAATTTTTAAATTATTTCGAATTTTTAATAAAAATCTTACTTTTTTTTATATCTGGTTAACCGGGTCAATGTGTGTCAATGTTCGTTTCACTTCCGGGTTGAGCTAGGGAAGGGATTTTTATTTTTATTTTTTTTTGTTCTATAGGAATAATTTTTTTCTGAATTTTCTGATATTTTTTTTTTAGTGCTTAACTATGTTAAGGATAGACGAAGCAGAAAAGATGATTCAAAATGTTTTTTCGTGTGAAACTAATTGTTATTGTTTGTTATTGTTTGTTGTAATTTGTCAATGGAAAATTGTAGAGATGAAAAGTTGTAGAAATCAAAAGTAGATTAAGTCAATTCAATTATATAAGGAAGTAAATTTATGTATATTATGTTTTTATTTTTTATGCTTTACATGTTTAGGTATTTAGATCATTATGTTTTCCTAGAAGCAAATGGCATAACTTCAATAGTAAAAAGTAAAAACACTTGCTGTTGCGCAGAAAAGCAGCTACGCATGTAAAAACTGATGCACTAGGAGTTGAGTTATGATAATGTTTAAGTACATGTTTTTCTACATCTTGTCATCTTGACCACAGGTGATACTTTGATAAAAAACACATCTATTGAGTTAAAATGACATTCATAAATTATGATATACGTACCTAGGAACACTCCACTCTTTTACAAAGTTTGAAATCCAATTCAGTGCACCATTATTCAGTTCACACAACACCATAAATGTGACAATTTTCTTTCAATATTTTATACCCATGCTGTGGCATCAATTCCTTGAAACCTGACTGGCGAGTTGTGTGGGTTTATAACATCTTACCCAACCCATATCCGACTCGTGGCCCAACCTCGCATGATAAATGCACGCGAGTTGAAAGGCACCCATAAAAATTTAGGGAGGTGGATATTGTATTCGCCACCTGACGTCTAAATTTTTTTAACTTTGTATAATGCTATATAAGATAAAATTAGAAAGGTTTTCTTCTATAAAAGATAGTTGTTTTTAAAATGACCTCGTTGAGCGGATAAGGGGTAAACATCAAGATCAAGGTTTGCCTACCCCTACTTCTATAGAATGTGGGTCATGAGACCACTAGTACACATGCCCATACACCCCAGCACACCCAAAAATGTAAAATAGACACATATTTTAGCATGGTTCTAATTAATAACATTTTTGGTTTCTGAGAATTTGTCGCAATAATTTGTCACAACATTGTGCTGATGTTGAAACTAGTTCCATCATCTATTTTTTGTAACAGTTTGGAGAATTTAAATAGTTGGGACACGATATACTTAAATAAGAATGTGAAATGGAAATGTGCAGATTACGTATGTAAATAATAGATTCAAAAAGTGCTATGTTTTGTCACCAGCATGCAGCACTCGCGGTCCCTGCTCGAGCGAGGCAACTTATATGTGCTGCCAGCTAGTGGCAGGCGAGGTATGTAGAATACAGTACATCATACATATAAAATTATTATTCATTTTTGTAAATAAAATTTTTCCACAGCTTTATCTTTTTTAAGAAACATCATCTATCTTATTTTCTATTTGATTTGATCAACAATACTTTTCAATTTTACCACGCTTTAGCACCGACAAGCGAATTAGTTGACATAATAATCCAATAGATGGCACTACAAACCTGTGGCAATTTTTCAAAAAATTTTATTACAAATGTACTACAGATCCATCCACACCCAAATAAAACAATCTTAGAAAACAAAAACTTAAAAAGAAAAAAGAAATGAGAACACCAAGCAGAAGCAATTCACACAGAAATTGCACCTACTTAAACCAAACTAGTGTTTAATGCAGCACCATATCCATTGTCACAAGTGCACCACTCTAGGCCACAAGTCGGTACGCACGCCCATCCTGCAGTTGTCAGCATTGTAGGGAATTATACATTTATAGGGGGTGTAAAATTCAATTCCCTCCTCCCTGGGGCCGCTAATCGTTTATGCCTTTATGCTTCACCTAAAACTAAAACTCTAAAAGAGCGCTTTCGGTCCTGCAATTCGCTTCTTTCAGTTAAAATCCTCTTTATGGTTTTGTTTTCTTTTCTGTCAATTTTACTCTCGCAGGGTGTGTCCGTGGTCTCAATTGGTAGCTCGTTAAGCACTCAAGACCGTGTGATGTACCGTATTGCTTTGACTTGTGCCTGCCGCAGTACAAGTAGTTAAAAATTCGGTGGGAACTTTGTTACGCGTTGGTAATACGGTAATGTTAGGGGCGCAGCAGGAAAAGATTGTTACAATAGTTTTACAACGTAGTAACTTACAAGTAGCTATTGTAATTTGGTATTTGTTGAACTTGCATTTAAAGTGTAATTTTAAAATGAAAATTAGTAAATTACCATGTTTATAAATTGCTAATTTGTATAAATGCTCGGAGGATCCATTTAATAACAGACCAATTATCCGCAACAGCTGGAGCCATCTATGGGCTGCCGTCAAGTTCACTGGCCACTGGTTTTTTCATTCTCACCTTCCTGTCACCTTTTAAGTGGAAAAAAAATAAGACGACAAATCATTCATGAATTATGAACACGTTGTAAAAACACTCTGATATTTATTTTTAGACGTTTTAATTTAATTTTTGTAGATAGGAAATTTTTGTTTTTTTTCTGCTTAATCAGTCAGTTACTCGTTTGTAAAGATATTTTAAATTTTTTATCTTTTCCCCTACTTTACGATACAATAGAATTTTGAAACTTGTTGCAGGAATTTGAACTTTTTTTTTTCTTCGTCCTTTTCTGACTTGAAAACTGGCTCAGACGGAGGCAGGGGAATTTGAGTAGGGGCTTTGCTATCCGTTGTAGGGTTGAGGACCACAAAGAAAAGAGGGGTGGAGAAATTCAGAAGAAAAGATATGAGGGGAGACAAGAAACCAGGCAGAGAATAGCGCCAAATGAATCGCGCAGTCCATTTTGCTCCAACTGAGGGGAACGAGTAATGGCATCTGGTCGGCGGGGAGGAATACTGCTGTTTCCACGTGCCAACGTATTTGAAAAAATATCACTTTCAGTGATCTCGAAAATGGAAAATAATTTTTTTTTTTTTTAACGCGTAAAGTGAATTATCGTACTGCAGCTTTGCGAATTGCGATGAATCATTTATTTTGATTTTACAATAAATAATGAACTTGTTTTTCATTTTTTTATTTTTTATTTCAATTTGTTTCCCTAAACATTTTAAATTGGGTATTAAGTTTTGTTTATTTTAAATTAAAATTATTAAATTTTTATATATTAATTTTTAATTTTAGTTGTAAAATAGCATCGTTTAAGTGAGTGACAACCGGATTATATACCTAATCGCATTAAAAAGTGAAATTTTACTAGTTTTTCAATATTTATTGATTTTTAGTTGACATTAAAAAAAATTTAAAAACTCATTGCAACATTTGAAGTTTTAATTTTTTACTACAAGTACTCTGCATTACAAGGTCCACATCTGAATACATCATATTTTAGTGTCTAAAAAGAAGAAAAGAATTGACATTAAAATGCCATCTAAATATGTATTGAAAGAAATAAGAGCAAAGTCCAAGCAAAGCAATGTCTTGAAAATAAAAAAAAATATCCTTGAAGTCTAGTCGAAGGCCAAGATCTGAGCGGGCACCTGTATGCAAATGAGAAACGTCGTTACACGAAATAAAGTTTCCGCCAATCGTTAAGAAAAGTCTTTCTCTGTTTTAAAAACACCTGCCTCCAGTAATAATAATAAAAATAAAAATAAAAAAATAAAAAAATAAAAAAATAAAAAATAATTGACTTGATAAGGAAAACATTTCCCAATTATTAAAAATCAAAAACTTTTCCTCCAAACCCTTAAAAATAGGGCATAGAATATTATCAATGCCGTCATTAAGTGCCGTTTTTAACAAATAAAAACTTCTAAGAAATTTGTTTTCATCACGCGATCGAGTCAAAATGTCACCATTTTCTCACCCATAAACATTTCATATGTGGGCCATTAACACAACATCCAAATGAATGGAAATAATAATTATCACGTACGAATAATAAAAAGTCAATTCCGTGGGCGTAGACCGCCAAACACGGTAATATTTGTTAACACATTCAGTCCGAAAGACGCAGCAAAAGCGAACATTTTGCTTAATTTTTTATAATTAGATTTTAATTTAACATTTTCAAATGACCAACTATTGATGCAGCCGCTTATGTATACAAAATCTGCAGAATTTTGCCTTCAGCTTTCAAGGCGACCCACTTTCCAGCTTTTATCCATAGTTGCAAACGAGAGGCAGGTGATGGCGGCATGGCGAGCGCGTGCCGTAGAGATTTTGTGCCTTTGGCCCATGACGAGCTTATTCGCACCTGCATTTGCGACGATGAGACACACAAACCACGTGAGCAATCACACAGACAGATGTCACTTCCGTCCGTTTTACTACTAATTGCGTGCGGGAGTTCGTCACCCCTTGCTCTGACCCCATCTTCACTCCAGGTGCAAAAGGAGCTCTGCCACTTTTCACCTGCCACCCGCTGCCCCGCCATTCAGCTGTCCCCCTGGACGCCGTGGCGGCGCCCATGGCGAAGGGAAACAAGGCACATGTGGCTTGCCTTCAATTTAATGCTAAATTTCGGCTTTATTCCATTGAAAACAGAAAAAAAACACATTAGAAATCGAATTAACCCTAATATGATTTTTTTTTTTTAATTTTATAATTTAGTTGAAAAATCGAGAAAGTACTTTGATACTTTTTTATCGTTTTTATGTTTAGTTTGTACGGTATATACACACGTTGACAAAAGATATGAATGAGCTATCAGCAATGAGTGTAGAAACCGCTCATTTGATAAGCTTGAACACGAATTAAAATCCGCCTTTTGATGGCACCAGGTGGGAAATAGGAAAAGGCACGCGCACGAACATCGCCTCATCCTATATTTTTTTTCCCAGGGTTAGCAACCCATGTCTATTGAATAAAATAGTAGATAATTATTATTGTAATCAATTTTCAAAAATACCATTTTCCTCCTCGCTTTACTGATAAAATTAACAAACAAACCAAAATCTCACCACTCACCAGCAATTACAATTGATAAATTATTCTCTTTCAAACAAGTTACAAATTAAATTTTAAAAAATTAGAAAAAATATATTTTTTTTTATAAAAATCTTTTAATATAAAAATTCATTTTTATGTAGCCACCATAAAAGTATTTACAACGGTCAACATTCGAAATATGTTCCCATGGTAACGCCGATCGACATGGTGAGCCAAAGGGGTTGAACCCCTATTGTCTTTGCACACTCTCGAAAGGCACACGTCGCTACGCCTGCCACCACGTGCCGCAGATGGCATGGTGCTCCTGGCCCCCAGGGTAGGGCTGAGTGAGGGTCGACAAGCAGCTGGTGGCTTGAACCAATGAGCGAGCTGCCGACATGCGCCTCTATAAAGAGCTTGTATCTCGCCCCCTTCAAGGGCATTTCATAGTTGATTCAGAGCGACGATGAGCTGACGAGATGGCGACGCATTTCTTGTGCTTGCTGCAATTGACGTGCTTGCTGGGAGTTGTGTGGACTCGAGGAACCGGTGCAGACTTAATACATACACTCGAAGTCAAAGTGAAATTACTCGAACAGCAACAGAATGAGGATAGAGCGATGATCAGAAGATTTCTCAGTGCTACACCGAACCCCAGTTTGTCTCCCTACGAGCGCGGCACAGCGGCCGAGCTGGAGGAGTTACGGGAAATGGTGACGAACTTGGTCCGCGAGCGAAAAAAGTCGGACGACGTGTCGGAGGTTGTGAAGGAACTTCGTGAAGAGAATGACAATTTGCGCGCAGATGTGACGCGCTTAAAATCAGAAGTGGAACGGGTTAAAGAGAGGCGAGAGGAAACGAGCGGGTTTCATCAACAGGTGGTGGCAGTTCGTTGGCTTCAGAAATCGGTGGAGAGGATACGTGGGGAGATCGCTGAGGTTGCTGCGGCGCAAAATGTGTCGGCGGCGTTGCGACAACAGCAGAGGGTGGATGCTCAATTGCAACTGATCCATGCGGACATCACGTGGCTGAGGGCTGATGCGGAACAGCAGAGAGCTCAGCAGGAGAAACTTGCTGCTAGTCTTGAACAGGTCGAAGTTGATGTGGATGATGTACGGGAGCAGGAGAATAGGTTTAACGAGCGGTGGCAGAAACTTAAGGAAGAGGTGAGTCAAAGAATTAAAATTAAGAAAAATTTTTTTAAAAAAGTGAAAATTTCAAATTTTGGGTGAAAATTTTCAATTTTGGGAATATTTTAAAAAAAGTGAAAATTTCAAATTTTGGGTGAAAATTTTCAATTTTGGGAATATTTTAAAAAAAGTGAAAATTCCCAATTTTGGGAATATTTTTTGTGGGAAAAGTAAATATTAAAGGGTTTAAATAAAAAAATAAAGGTAATGTTACATTAAATTGATTATTTCATGCGGGTTGATTGAATCCCAGATGTGGTTTTCACACCAATGCGGGTGGAGATGCCTTTGGGGCGCCTAATGGTCATATCCCAGTAAGCGTGATTGATAGTGTGGGGGAAATCGAAATCCATCTAAACCAGCGGCCATCTGCAGCCAATACGTACAGAGTTAAAAATTCAATGAAAAAGTTTAAAAAAAAAACAAAAAAAAAAAACATCTATTTAATAGGCGCCATTACTTTGAATCTAAAAATTAAAATAATTTTATTTATTTTTTAGATTCATTGAAAAGTATAATCGAAAATGCCGAAAATATCAAAATTATTAATTAAAAATACAATTTTGGGCTAAAAATATTTACTTTTTCTCGAAAAATAAATAAAACACTTTCTCATAATTTTACAATCTTCACTTTATTTTTATTTATAAAAATGAGGGTAGAAAAATCTAAGGTTGAGTCTGATGGGCTCTTGACCCGCAATCCTCCCTTCTCTTTCCAATCCAACAACAGCTGGTCTTTGTGTCCCCCCTCTCCGGAATGCGTTGAGCAGCAGATGTCGTATTTTTTTTTCTTTTTTTCTAATTCTTATGTGTGTTTTCTTTGCAGTTACTCAAAGTCCAAGATGAACTAAAACGACCTAGAATTGTCCCACCGATCGAGGTAATAAAATTGTTAATTACTGCAAGTGAAAACATATAAACCTTAATTTTTCTTTTTATAATTTATTGTAGGTCGAAGACGATAACAGCATTCATGATTGGCCAGGTGAGATAATTAAGAAAAAATGTCTACCTTTAAGTAGAGACAACTTTTCTTTACTTTTTTTTTTTTTTTTTTTTTTTTTATAAACTTTCTAACATAAATTTTAAAATTGCTCTGTAGTTCGTCTGCGCCATGATAGACGCCTGAGGAAAATGGTAAATCGAATGACAGTGGTCCAAGAACAATTTGACCATGAGCTCAATTTGTTACGTCACAACCAAACGAGTTTTGCTACCGAAACCAGACGGCTTAATAAACAAGTAAAGATTGATAATTATTATATTTATTTTTCCTTCATATTCGTCTAGTTTTGATAGTTTACTTGGAAGTCATGATGTTAATAAAATTTTAAGATGAAAGCTTGAAAGCTTGCATAATTTAATGATAGGTCATCAAAAAATTTTTTTTTATATATATATTATGTTTTTTTTTTTGTTTATAAAATTCAAGTCTGCAATCAAATGGTTTTATTATTCAGCAATAATTTTGTTTGTCGAAAACATTTGAAGGAGGAAAAAAGAAACATTAAAATATTTTGTATTTTTTCTTTCTTAGGGTTTTTGCTGGGTAATGTCTTTTTTATGTTCTGGTCAAATTAAATTCCCAATAATTTAAAACGTGTTGACTCATGGAGATATTTGAAAAAGTAAAAACCGCTTTTTCCCATGACAAATTCAGTGTAAAGATTTAGGTTAAAGCGCCACTTCTTCTCTTGCATCTTTCATGAGTAAAAAATAAAAAAAAATTAAATTTTTCTTTTTTTTTTTTTTTTTTTTTAGATTTCTGTTCTAAGAAATGAAACACAGGCTCAGTGGAAAGCAAAATTCGCTGTCATTGATGCTATGCGAATTCGTCTCGCTTCGTTGGAATCCGTTGCGTCTCACATGACATTAGCCGTCCACAACGTGACATCATCTTCCGCAACGTTAGGCAAGTTACATGCATCAACCGTACAACTCTTCGAAGCGTTGGAATCCGTAGAATCAACTTGTGTGTCCGGAATCGGAACTCTTCGAAGAGAAGTTTCCAAGATGGAATTTAACGTCGGTCAACTCACATCGGCTCTTACCATTCTCAAAGAAGATGAGAATGCATATGAGCACACGCTCCAAGTTCCCGACCGACAAGAAGTTGCAAATCAAGTGAAGGAACAACAGGAACAAGAAAAACGAAATTTCTACCGAAATTTGTTCCATGAAGAAGAAGAAGAAGACGTATATTATCCCAAAGGTAATTAAACATTTGTAATTGTAAAGAAGAAAAAAATTAATTTTTCCATTTTTTTCCATTTTTTCCCATTTTTCCTTTTTTTTCTCACAGATTGCAGTGAATTAGATACGTCGCACGAAGGTTCCACTGTTATTTCATTACGTCCAAACGAATCCTTCACTAAAACAATCCAAGCTGTTTGTGATCTCGACAGCAGCGGAGTGATGTGGACCGTGGTTCAACGTCATTATGATTTATCATTTGATTTTGATCGCACTTGGGATGAATACGTGAACGGTTTTGGCAATTTGGCGACAAACTTATGGCTCGGAAACGACGCCATTCATGCGATAACTTCAAGTAAACCGCACATTCTTCACATTGACCTTTGGGACAATGATGGGCAATATCGTTTTGCCGAATATGATACCTTCAAGGTGTCATCGAAAAAAGACTTTTATAAACTAACTATAGGCGGCTTCCAAGGAAATGCAAGTGATGCTTTCCGATTGCACACTGGAGCTGCTTTCAGTACCAAAGATTTGGACAATGATTCCAGTGCAAGTCACTGTTCGCAGTTGTATGGAGGTGGTTGGTGGTATGCAAGATGTCAGTATGTAAACCTTAATAGTAATCTAGAATCTGGTTTTATATGGTTTGATGTGAATAATAATGTTTGGATACCGTTGAGCAGGGTTCAAATGAAAATACGTGTAAAAAACTAGAACTAGTCAGTAATAACTGGCCATCAACCGGCTCAAATGACTGCCAAGAGATATTGAGCAACACTTATGACTGCTTTTATCAAATTAATGACTTTATTTAAATTGTTGTGCCATTTTTTGACAATTTGATAAATCATTTAGATAGTATTGCTTTAAATTTTGTATAAAAATGATGATTAGTATATATTTTAATGAGAAAGATTTTAATATATTAGTTTTTTTCAAAAAAAATAAATAAATACAACATTGATTGCACTGTATTGTAATTTGTTATAAAGAAATTAAAACAGTATTTAATTGTATTTGTGTATATTTTATCAATTTATGTTTTGGCTTTTTTTTTAATAAGACTTTTTTTGAATAAATTATATGTACGTAATGAATGACAATGATATGAAGCTGTTTGTATTGTTTTATTGCTGCGGGATTATTCTGCGACGAAAATTAGGTTTTGTTATGGCCATTAAGTAATGAAAATATAAGAGTTTTAGGTCTAACAGTAATAAATTTCCTATTAAGTTATCATTTTCCATTAGATAATTCGACTCTATTAAAGACACACTTGAAAATTAATCGAATATTTACCAAAATTAAGTGATATTTATATTCAGTGATGCGATTAATCAAATTAAAACCCGAAAATGTGACTCCAATTGATAAATTAGTTCAAATAAATTGCGGACCAAATTTCATACTAAATCGGCAAGACGCGTTTAAATTGATGATCCAAGAACAAGTAAGTGGACAATGAATAATAATTCCCAACACAAAACATGCATATAATTTTAAAAAAATTAAATTGTCATTTTAGGGTGTTATATTTTGGTTCCGGTTTTGGTTGATGTTCTGTTACAATCCTGCATACGAAGATTTGATAATGGTATGGGAATTCGTGATTGCAATTAATAAACAACACAAACACTAAACCAAGGCAATTACAATTACAGATTCAAAAACGTTGGCCTACATCCAGGCACTGTGCAAATATTATTATTCATGAGCAATTTTTACAAGGTAACTTAACCCACGACCCACGAAATAAGAAAATGTCTAAACAACATTTTTTTTATAAAACATCTCAAAATGTTGATTCAATATAAGAATGCTTTTTTTATCAACATTATTTAAACATTCATTAAGCATAACAAAATGTTGATTTAACATTCAACTGATATTTCCACTGTTTGATTGTTGTATCAAAATGTTGATACAATATGGGTTGTTAATATGCAACATTCAATAGATGTTCGGAAAATATCGGTTGTTGATATGCAACATCTGTTTAATTTTAAATCAACATTTTGTTATGTTTGAATGTTGAAATAATATTAATAAAAAAAGACATAATTATTTTGAATCAACATTTCTGATGTTTACTGTATAAAAAATATTTTCCGAATGTTGTTTAGACTTGTTCTTGTTTCGTGGGAAGTAATATAAAGTATCAAATTACCAACAACAAATATGTTTTTGTTTTTGTTAAATTAGGTTCCATAGAGCATGCAATAAAGTATTGTCTAGATACTGCAGTGGCATGTATGAAGATTTCAGATATTGATGGTATGCTTGACCCTGTGCGACATCTACAGTCGGTTTGGCAAAGAAATGATACTAGGACTCCCCCCCCCTCCTCCTAGTACCTTCCTTCGTTAAACTTTTGAAGAAATTTGATTCATTTCTGCGAGTTTTAATGTTTATTTTTGTTTCAAATTTAGAAGAGACTACGCTATTACGTTGTAAAAACAAGACAAACAAACAAGTGTATAAAGAATTGGTATGGAAACCAAATAAAAAATAAAATAAGTATTAATAAATGACTAAATATATAGTTGCAGGATTATTCAAACTTGGCTTTTGGTTCTGCTCTGTGTTTAATATTTTACAAGTGGTTATTTGCTCCAAAAGTGAAAACGGACACTCATGTTTATTGGACAATGCCAATCGAGTACACAGATCCAAAATTTAAACCGACTATTTTGGAAAATTACATTGCTAGAGAATGGGATGATAACTTGTTAACACTTCTTGGAGTTCGCTTAAAAGAAGTGCCATGGTTATGTGAATTGCCACATAAATGTGATAATGTTTCAGTGGATCAATCTGTTCTTCTTGATGCAAATTCGTATGTTTATCCAAAGGAAATCACCGCGGTTATGGCTTCGATAAGACAGAACATAGAAAATTGGAGAATAAAAATTCAAAGTGTTGATGAATTGCCAAAATATTTCAATGTTGAAAAACTGGTAAAAAAATTATTAGATATGAAGAAGAATTTTAAATGTTTTTAATGGATTTTGTTGTTTAGTTTTTTAAATATCGAGTTACTCAAAGGAAAGAGAATCCCCGAAAGCAAAGTACTTATGGAAATAACTGTTGTTTTTGCAAAGCGGCTACAAAAGAAAGACGGAAAATGAAAATATGCCAAAGGTAAAAAATGTGTACATTTCTTCAGTGCATATTTTTTTTTTTTTAAATTTTTTTTTTAGATGTCTTGATGATAGATGGAAAAAAACTAGATGTTATTGTAGTAAATCGTGTCAAAGTAATTTTAAATATTTAAAAAAATAAATTATTGTTACAGAATAATATTGACGTTTTTGTATTCAGTGGAGCATTGGTTTCAATCCCATTATCAAGAACATTGTCAGTTTGATGTAAAAATTACAACATCAAATTGCAAACAAATTATAACATTTTAACTTCTAGAATCTCCAAATATAATTGCAAGTTTTGATTATTTATTGTATAATTTTAAAAGAATAAAAACAAGGAAAAATACTTTTTGGACTGTAAAAAATAATAAAACACCACACACAACTGTCTCTGCCCTGCACTACTTAGGTATTTATGTTTTCTCTGCAATAGATGGCATTAGCGTACATAAACTAAGTGTCTTGAAGAATTTTGAATCTGGCGGTACAGTCTATACTACGGTCCCTTTTATATGATGTATAAATATTTAACTAATTTATTGTATTTTTTTTGCTTGAAATAAAAATTATGATATTCCATAACCTAAATAACATTTTTTTATATAAAGCATTTTTGAGCAATCATTCAGAGAATCAATTCTTCAAATTCTCACTAAAACTACAAACAATTTCAGTAATTTGAAGGATATGTCTTTAAAAGATAACAATTACAAACTTTAATGGATTTCCATCTCCACTACACAAGTAATGATATCATCTTAAATGCCTCAATTTACTTTTTATGGGAATTGATTATGCAGTTGTCTGCAAAAAAAAATTCTTCTTTTTCTAAAGCTTTTTATTATCATTAGTTTGACTTTCTTAAATGATTTACATTCTGTTTAGAGCTATTATCCCTATCCAAATAAAAACTTTCTTTTATTTTTTTATTATATAAGCTTTACAAGAAGTTCAAAACAAAGCAGTAGTTAGTCCAATCCTAAAATGACCACCTGAGAAATTACTTGAAAGATTAATGTGTTTATTTATTTACTTTCTCAGTTATTTATTTACTTATTCTTGGTAAAAGCTGCTACTTTTAGCTCTTCAGATTATTATTGTCTGCTTTCCTCCCTGTGTCAAACATATGAGTTTGAAAACCAGCCCAGTTGTTACCTTCTGCAAAAAAAATGCTTTGAAGAATAATGATATAAATTTATGCTAAAATACTGGATAGTAATAAATGTTATTTTTGTGAAGCAACAATTTTTTTTTTACAAATCTAAATATATATATTCTTGATGATCCTGAAATAATTTTAAATTTAAACACCCCATTTGGTCCAGATATTTTTATTTTTATTTTTTATTTTATAGCTTTATTTTCTATCGTCAGATGTCACTAACACATCGATTCTCATTTTTTCTCTCACAATTTCTGACTTTATTACGTCACGAAATAGATCAAGGCTGTTATCCCGTTAGAAACCACTCGTATCTCTTTATTTTTTTATTTGTTTTTATTTGAAATAAATTTAGTTGTAGACACAACTTGTTCGTTTTTTTTCGGTTACATCATCTGGAATGACTCAAATATCAAATTCACCACTTGAGCAAAATTCATCGTGTGGTTATGTAACGAGTGAAAACAATCTGTTGATCATCACAGCACGAAAGGTGAAGATGGTGAAGTGATGCCCCGATAATGACGTCATCATTGGCGCCAATCACGCGAGGTCGGCGGCCGCAGTGGACAACCAACCGCAATGGAAATTTGCCAAGGGGACTAATGCAAGGGTGAAGGGCGACGACCTTGAGGCGGATTGGGAAGGGGTTGCAATAACCCTTTTAACCAACTCCTTGAGAATGATTATCTCATCAAAATTAAATAACACCCACAACAATTCTATTTTGAACGTTGATCTAATCATTGAAGAAAGGAAAAGAACAACAGGACACGCCTACACTGTCCGAACACAAGGTGTGTTTTTGTTCAATGTTAAGAAAAAAAATATATAACTTGTGGTTTTCTGCTTCTTGATTTATTTCCCCCGCCTACGCAATGAATGGGGACAAATGACGTCATGGGGAGTAATTTAATTGAGCGAAACTTACAGAGGGTTGTGATACTGTAAATAAAAGTTCATATGAAAATTGAGAAAATTAATTATATAGTTATATTTCAACAATGAGGCATTGGAATATGTTTGTTGCCATTTGTAATGAAGCATTAATACTAAATTTTTTTTTTTAAAGTTTTTTTGTTTCAGTTTCTGTTTTAAAATGATTTTTTTTGTTGTTGTTAACTTATGACTAATGTAATGTGTCTAATTTTCTCAGTTTAGTGAGGGGTAAGTGTGTGGTGTATACCCTTATTTTCATGGGCTGTTCCTATGTTAAGCTATGGGAAATTAATTTTTTTTGTTAATATTTTTTGTGATAAAATCTTTGTTTTGAAGACTTTTTTTTAAATAAAATATGGCGTCACCAAGCAAAAATTATCTAATTTCATAAGTCTTTTCTGAGATTGTCATCCAAATGTTTGTATTTTTTGGAAGTATTAAATTCTACAGGAAATGAGTGTATATACAAACCAAACAAGTAACAAAAAAAAAAAAACAAAACTTTTTGATAATTTTTATTCAAGTTATAAAACAATTTAAGCACATTAAAGTTCAATTAAGGATCCTTTTACACTTTTTCTTACTTCTTTTATGAACACTCGAATATGAATGAACATAAGGACGGAAACAATTGAAAAAAGTCAATGACTGGGCGCTTTTAATGGATCTTAAGATGCCGTTAAGAACTGTTACAACAGGAATGTTGTAAAGTAAGGGCTCAGCCACAGTAATTTGAATTTAAATGATAATATTTAATACTATATTAAATGGAAATGTATTCCTTCTCTTCTTTTACATAAAATCTAACCTTTAGAATCTCATTTTCTTGTTATTTTTACAACTACAAATATTTGTTCAACCAGCCACTCCATCTTTAATGTCCACAACCAAAACATAAATATATATTTAGTTATTTACGCCTTAAATATGACATTTGAATGATTTACTGCATTTTTATATGAAAAAATATAAACATATGGTACTACAAGACTTTTATTCTTTTTTCTTTTATTATTACTGTATAATACCTATATATCTGTTTATTCTTCCGATCATTTTATGGGTCATGCTGATTAAAAGTTTTATTTTTAGTTTCGATTTAATCTGATTTGTATTGATCTTATCAAATGACTTGTTTCATTTGATTTTCATTTAAAAAACGATCGCTAACCAAAGAGCAGCACTTGTGAATATTGCAATAAACACTTTCCAAACTGATCGGGTTTGAACTCTGTGACCGAAGAACAGGTTTGGATCCCTCCTAGACTAGACCACCCGACTCTCTCCACCTGCCTCTTACTGTAACCACGTTACTCCCTCCCTATATACGAAAGTTGGTCCAGTCCAGGCTGTTCCTCCTAGCGTTTCTCCTCCTCCATAACTTTTCTCATCAAGGAAAAAAGTTTTTCTAAAATTTCTCTCGAATGTTTGGATTAAGCAGCGGATGATCCAGGGTCGGGAGAATTGCAGCCGTGGATTGGTGGCGCCAAGGGATTAGAACCGGCCACCGGGCGAGAAAAGAGGCGCGCAACGGAGGTGGCGACGCGGAGTGGGCGACGGACGCGAGTGGCAGCTTGAGTCACTCACTCACAGCTCTCACTCAAACTTATTTCTCACTTGTGCTGCCGACTCAGGTCTCGTTGCAAGGACGAGCATTCGCTCGACGAGACACGCCACCACTCCCAACTAGGACGCGGGACGCTAGCAGCATGCGGTGGAACGCAACGTGCGTCTCCCTCCTCTTATTACTCGTCACAGCGCACACAAACACCGGTGCGGATGCTGAATCGGTAAGAACTAAGAACACGCGTCCCAAATCGCATTCCATCGTTCACGCGTTCGCGAATCGCGACATCAGTTTACACTGACGCTAGCTCGCTTCAACCTATTTAATCCAATTTTTTCTTTAGCTCTTTAGAAATTTATGTAAATGTAAATCAAACTTTCTCATCCTCGGGGGGTTTATTTGTTTGTTACGGTCTCAGCCAAAGATGGCAACGTTCAAAGCTCGAATTGACCGTTGCTATGATTTACGTGAGTAATACAAGCCTAACTTTGATCATTTCTGGTTGTTGGATTGGAATATCTAATCATCTGCCATTTGCATTATGAAAAATGAAAATAAAAAAAAATAAAAAAAATAAAAAAAATAAAAAAAATAAAAATAAAATAAAATAAAAATTCTACGCCCGCAGTGACAACTCGGGTCATCTGTGAAAGAAATAAGGGATGTGCATGTCTCGATTTTCCAGTAACCGTATGAAAGTGGGCGGTGGTCTTGACTTTCCCTGGCCTTGATTTTGCGTCCGAGTGGGGCGCTTGCTTCTCTCCACCACTTTCACCCGAAGAAAGCGAAAAACGCCCTTCGTAGCAAATCGCAAAGCGCGTTTTGGTGCGATGACCCAGCAGGTGAAAATGTGTTTGCAATGCTTAATTAACGACCAAAGTTGTACGTTTTTAAAGCTTTAAAGGAGCGAGGGGGTTCCTCAACAACAAGAAGGAAGTTATGACCATATTTGTCCGCTTGACAGACCGCAACCTTGCTCGGTTGTGGCCATTAATGAGGACACTCGGCGGTTTTTGCTACAAACTGATGGGTTCGTGTCGGGACTCTCGACCTTTGGCCGACGTCTCAAGTCGGAGGCGTGGTCGTTCTCATTTCAGCTTTAAAGGGGGTGGCGTTAACGTTCCTTTTTCTCTCTCTATCTCTCTCTCTCTCTCTCTTTTCCCGTTTTATAAATAGTGACAGACTGGATGACGTCACTTGGGCGTGGAGTCGATGTCCTCTGGAGACGCTGCTGTGGACAGGGCGCGTCGGTGGGGTTGTGCTTGTGCGTGAGTGTGGTTGGGGGTGCATTGAGTCGACAAGGCTTCGCACTTGGCCTTCTCTCTCAATTTGTCGTCGCCGCTTAAGATGCGGCGTTGATGGAGGCGCCCTCGGTTGGGGATTACGCTAAGTGTGCGTTGTCATGGTAACCGAGGATCCGAATGCACTCCTCATCCCCGGCGCGACGCTTGCATGCCAACTAGGCGAGTTTCTAGTCGAGTGGGACATTTGTCCTCATTTGTTCTGTAAGCCGGTTATTCGTGTCGGGTATATATAAAAGAAAAAGAAAAAGAAAAAGAAAAAGAAAAAAATGGCGGAGAGAAAGGGATTTGGAAAAAGCAAGCTTTAATTACTAATCCAATGACTATAAAAACACGAAGAGCTGCGACACAAAAGGAGTCGCAATGTCACCGGAAGTGATCTCATCGCGGGGTTCGGAGGTGGCTCTCTTTTATGAAGCGACTCTCACCTCTGATCTCTTGTGCCTGGTTTGCCTTGAGATTGTCACGTGATGTATATGCAAAACACTATTATTGTGCCTTTCGGGTGTGTAACGTGTCGGCCAATTTCTTCGTCTTTCATTTTGCAAACAACGTTTAAGGGTTATTAGGATTCTTATTCTTGAAATTATGCCGTAGCAAAGCAGATTGGCTACGGTTGATGGAGCTTGCTATTTAAATTATAAAGTAATCACTCACTAATAAGTCGCGTGTATTTGTTTACTATTGTCATGTCGTTGCTATCTTGTGTGCTAAATTATATACCCATTTCGCAATAGACTATGGTATATTACGAAACATTAATATGATCATATCACGATTAAAAAATTGTAATTTTCTTTAATTTTTTAATTTTTTGAATTTAAAAAAAGTTGAAAAAGTATTAAAAAAAACGGTTATTTGCTTGAAAATAACATAAAAACAAGTTATATAATTGATATATTTGACATTTGTCACCGTATTTAAGAGCTAATCATAGCGTAGCTTCAGTGTGGCATAGTACGCCCTATTAAATTAAACTTAATTACAGACATATCAACTTATTGTATCAAGTTTCTGAAATAAGTAAAAAAATTATAATTGATAAAATGTGATTTGCTCAATGTGTTCATTATGTCGAGTTGTGGGATTTTGCGTATTCGACCCTTTTTAAGTGATTGAAAGAGGCACTTGTATCGAACTGTCGTTTCCACTCTCTTGTACATGTAACTGATCGAAGTGGCTCGAGAACCCCCCATACAAACTCATTCCCATAAAAAGATACTAGATAGGGCAAGGAGATGCTGACCATCAACTTCACATTCTCAACCATAAAAGAAGAATAAAAAAAATAAAAAAAAAAAGGAAAAATTTAAATGAAAGCCAATTTCCACTTGACACAGCAGTAAATCTTTTCCTGTCGTTCCTCTTCTGGGTTTTGTTTCTTTTTGTGAGTTTTGGATGCGAGCCAAGCCCCAGGCCTCCGTGGACGACCTCTCCAGCGTCCATCTTGACCTTCAAAAATGTTCGGGAAGCGTGAGAAGCATCGGTGCATTTCCTTTTTTGGATTACAGGAAGTGATTTGGTTTTCGGGAGAAACCGAAACAGATACTTGTTGCAACTTGGGAATCGCAAATAAGCAATAGGGAATGTATTCAAAAAGCGCTGTTGAGTAGTGGCATCTGGGGAGGTTTTGCGAAATGAAGGAACGCCCATGACGGAATGCGGGGGCGGTTTGCACCCAGAAATAAACTTCTTATCATACTAATTGCTGTCATAACTCGTCTGGCGCTTAGCTTCGTTTTCTGACACCCCTCGTTAATGGCGTAAAGTGGAAACGCGTTGAAGAAAGCGGTCAGACAAAACGTGACAAGAAATTAGACATGAAATAAAAATAAAAAATAAGGAAATTAAAATATTATTTATTTATTTATTTATTAATTTATTATTATTTTTATTTTTATTTATTATTAGTTTGATTTTTTTTTGACAGGATAATGATCTAGTGTTTGAAGAAGCTGACAAGAATTCAGATGCGGGTGTCAGTCCAGTTGCTAAACCCCAGTTACAAGCAGACGAGAGGTATAAACACCAACACCAATTACTAGGTGGACAACAATTACTAGATGATGAAGATTACATAGATGATGCTGGAAGTGGAAGTGGTGACGGTCGAAAACCAACCGGAGATCCTTCCACATCCGTTCCTCCCACATCCGCAGGTACGGTATCAAATAATTAACCAGTGATTTATGGAAATGTACAAAGTGTATAAAATTTTACATTTTTTTATAAAAAAAAAAAAAAAAAAAAAAAATGTTTTAAGAACATTTTAGTTGATATGTTGCACAAATCAAAAGCTTGCATTGGACAAACGAGGTTTTCTTTTGTTCTAGAATTTTGGCACTGGTTTTATATGAGTTTCACTTCAGATGATTCTTTACACGTTCTGTAAAAAAAAAAAAAAAAAATAGGGTTTACTGTACGTAAAGCTGAAAGTAAACTGAACAATAGGAATTTTTTTTATGTTTGGGGTCTCTAAAAATTCATTATTTAAAAGAATGTTTGCTTTGTTTGTTTTTTATAATGGATTTTTTTAATAATGATTGAAAGAACAACAGTTGTTGCTTTTATCAAAACAATTCAGTTGAAGTTTTATGTCAGCAGATGGAGCTACGTTAGTATTAAGCCTTGTTTGCTTTCTTTTCTTCAGAAAAATGCAGTTGCATTTACATTCTAAAGAAAACAAACATTTCTGCTTAAATAATTTTTTTTTTATGTTTTATTTTTATTTTTCTTCTTTAAAACTCTTGTTTTGGCGGCTTCCCGAATAAATACTAAATGATATATCATTCCTCCTGGTAATTATACACTTCCAGAGATATTTGATTACAGTTAAAGAGCTAGGTCAAAAGTGAATAGCAACGGTTTTAAATTTTACACTAAACAGCTGAAACGCACCGTTAATTAATAAATAAAAAAATAAATAAATATCTGGGTTAAAAAAAAATTAACTACTATTTAAGTACCTTAACTTCATGGC
This sequence comes from Strigamia maritima, assembly GCA_000239455.1. Taxonomy (NCBI): domain Eukaryota; kingdom Metazoa; phylum Arthropoda; class Chilopoda; order Geophilomorpha; family Linotaeniidae; genus Strigamia; species Strigamia maritima. Next base: position 54,565 of record JH430488.1, on the reverse strand, counting down.
TGCCCGGGATAGATAAAAAAAACGAGAGTAGATTTCACCGTGCTAAGTTTGGCATGTATGAACAAAATTGATCACTTAATCCCTTGTTAAAATGGAACAATTGACGTCATTACCACCCAGTGAAGCCCAATTTTGACTTTTATTCGGGCTAAATATGAAGGTTAAAATAATTTTATAATTTTTTTTTTTAATCAATTCAAGGTTTTTTATACGTTAATTCAGAGTCCAACGACAACGAGAGTTAAATTTTGACACTTTAGTCACCTGTCTACATTTCAATATAAATTCAACACTAATTTTAAACTATTTATGGTTCAATACCGTAATAATTTCTTAAACACAGCATTTTTTATATGGTTATTAAAAAAAAAATTTTGGCTTATTTTTTTTATGAGGACAGAATGGGGTTAGGGAGGTGAAAGTTAATAATTCTCTTCGCTGGATGTCAAAACCCCAGCGTTTGTTTACTCTGGTTAATAGAGTTTGCACACACTACGTACTATATTAAGTTTCCCCTCCTGCCACCTTCCAGATTTTCTAAATTTAATATAAAAACACCAATAAAGAAAAAATGTCTGTTCGTCCTACACTATTTAAACGTAAAAAATTTATTAACCTTTTTTTCATTCAATATTTGCATCTTTTAAGGGTCGGGACAAAACACAAGGCCCCCTACGCCATGGCCTACACCATGCATGGCCTATACCTATTATGTATATACCCAAGGGGTTATGAAACTGTTGGTTGGCCTTGATCTAAAATCTCTAAAATCTCTAAAATCTTAGTTTTTAGTGACACCTGGTGTCCATGCTAGTAGTTTTTAATTTTTAATTTAAAAAATTAAAAAAAAATTAGTGTAGGCCATGGTGTAGGCTATGAGGCAGGCTATGAGGCAGGCCATGGCATAGAGAGGGTCCTGTGTTTTGTCCCGACCCATATTTTAATCCGACACCACATCACTCAATTACTATTTAAAACTTTGTAGCATTTTATCGATCCAGCATCGCCGTCTCATCTGTGAAATTCGAACCTCAATTAAGTGATCGAAACAGTTCCAAATTCAAGCAGTTATCGCAGGACTTAGCTGCAGACTTTCAGGAAGCCTTTGATACCGTCCCGGGAGAGCAAGTAGTTAGTGTGATCAAATTCGAGTGAGTTAGAATCAATTTATTGGATATAAAACATCAAATCTAATGTCAATCCATCACTCTCTAATCCAATTGCAGACCCAAGTCTCCTGGAGTATTAGCTACGGTGGATGTAAGTAGCATTGGTTTCGACAACGAACAAGATTTACGGTTCTTACTAGAACGCAAAATCAGTCATGGTCGCGCGGGCGCTTTCTTACTCTCACCCGATCACTTCACATTCCGCCGGATGCAAACGAGTGCTGGTAAAATAAATCATAACATTCTTTTCATTCAACAGGCGACCTTGAAAGTCTTCTTTTAAAAACACTTCCGGTTTTCTATTACCCCTTTCTCAAGGAATTGGGAGTTGTTTTTCGGATTTCAAATGCAACACTGGAGATTGTATTCCACAACATCAATTTTGCGATAGGATTCCGCAGTGTCCCGATGGATCGGACGAATACGATTGCGGTAGGAATAAGAATAAATATAAATCTTGGATAAATTCTATTTTTCCAAGGTCGGATGAATCACATTTCAACTTGAACATTGTTTACATCCAATACTACAACTCAAATTCAAGAAAAAATGTTCACATTGTGTCTGATGATCAAGACGATCACTATGTATAGATTATAGGCCACAGATCGCATGAGAGATGCCAAAATTTGTTTTATTTTGGCTGTGAAAAAAAATTAGGACGTGACTAGTTGTTTTAAAAGTTATCTAGCTATCGTGATTAATTGGACATCTTGAATTAAGAGTTGGAGTCTGCTTAGAAATTGAGTTTAGTGTTTAGTTTTTCCTTTTATCCTTGAAGTTGTATTGTTCAAAGTGCTATTTTCTGTTCTATCAAGCTGTACGTACAAAACCAGATGAAAGTTTAATGCTATTTAAGTGCTTTTGTACTTTATTTTGCTTTTGTTGGGTCACAATTAGATGTTTCTCATACACAAATCTGTCCTTGTTTTGCTATGGTTATAGCCAGCATTAAACCAAAGAGGTTTTACAAGGTTTTTCCAAAAACTTAAACTTAAAGTTAAAGTTAACGTTAAAGTTAAAGCCGCTTGACTTAAACAAAAAATAAAACTTGAATAAAATAATTAATTAACCAAAAACAACTTAATTTCAACTTGAAATTTCACTCGTTTAACTGCTTTTGTTTTGACTACTGCTGCCAACATTCAAAGAATTGCACGAGGCTTTAACATGACCTTTTCTCTAGAAATGGCTCTTTAAACTAGGAATGGAAACGAGTGAATTTTACCTACAACCTAAGAAACACGGGTTCTCAGAGCTTTTCAATCTTCGTAAACCACCCATTACACATCTCCCTCTACCCCCCTCATCAAACTTATTCTTTGGATAAGGAAAAAGGAGAAAACGAAGGTCGGTTTCGCCCTGTTCACCCACGCGGATGCCATGCCATGCAGGAATGTTTGGCACATCGCCATCTCCCCGAGATGATAAACCACTGCCGCGTCTGCATCAGACCACCCTTTCCGTTCCGCTTTCTCCCCCCCCTTTTCGGATCAATAAGTGAGTGTCGGGTCGAGTCCATTACACCAAACCTCTTTTCTTCTAGGGAATTATAAGAAATAAATATTATTTTTTTTATTTTTTTTGTCGTTTAGACCCGGTCCCGTGTCCACCGGATACGTTCGCGTGCGACGATGGCCAATGCTTGGACGGGCGACGAAAATGCGACGGACGGAACGACTGTCCTAACGGAGAGGACGAAAACCAGTGTCCAATTGCTACAACACGTGAGTCGTGTTTGTTTTGATTTCTTCTCCCTCCCTCGGGACGATCAATAGTAGACGCTAATCCCGGTCGAGTTGGTGGCGCCACTCCAATCAACGGCGGCGTCTCCATCTCATCTTCGTCGTGGGTTGATGGTGGGCGTGTCACGATAATCGGCACGCGCGTCCGTCAGATGGGACCTCGGAGCGCGATGGGCACGTCTTGTCAAATGTTGGGTCTTATTTTTCTTTTTGGATTTATCGTAGCGGAGTCCCGAGTCCCCGGTCCGACCGCGGGTGAATGCCCCAGTGGCCAGTTTGCCTGTTCCACTGGTCAGTGCATCAATAATCGACAACGATGCGATTACGTCGTTGACTGCCCGCATGGAGACGACGAATCATTTTGTCGTAAGTTATTTTTTTAATTTTTAATTTTTTTAAAATTTATTCTTTTATAAAATGAATAATTCTTGTCATGAAAATAAAAGAATTAATTGTCGTATACGACGGAAGGGAATTTTAAGGCGGGGCACATTCCTTTTCTTCGGTTGTGGGTGGATTCTATTATAATTGTTATTATTTTTGTTTATTTATTTATTTTTATTTATTTTTATTAAAATTTTCTACTTTGAATGTGTTTGATTGACGACTTCAGCCCCTTGTAAAGCCGACCAGTGGCGGTGTACGGATGGCTCGTGTATAGCTTTGTCGCAGTTTTGTGATAATGATTACGATTGTCCCGACTTTTCGGATGAGAATTGGTGTGGAGACGGTCCTATCATACCTCCAACTCCTTCCGTAACTACGTCTCCACCGAGTGAGTTTTTAATTTATTTTTAATTTGTTTTTTAAGTTTTATTTTGATTAATTGTTTTTTTTTATTTATTGCGCTTATTAATAACGAGGGAGTTGAGTTGCCGGTAATTTGTATGTTAATTAAGGGATGGAATAGAAGGGTGACCGGAGAGAAATGATGGAATTAGAGGATGATCGTTATTTTTTTATATCAAATTTCATTATAAAGTCTTTATGAGGTAATAACAGAAAACGGGGATGTTGAAAATCATAAATTTTGCATTGTATGAAAAGTAGTATCGTGTGAAATTTGCATAAACCGGAAAAAATATTCGTCCGCACAGATTTCTATACTTTTTTTTTTCAAAAACGTCATGAACTTAGTTTTATTTTTCATCTGACATTTGAAATTCTTTTGTCAATTTAATTTGCCTTTAAAGTCAGGGTCACTGTGTGAAACATCATGGATCCTTATTTTTATGCAAATCTGATCTCAGCCTTGATTTCCAGCTGGTCTCGTTTGTTCTCCCGGTAATTTTCGATGTGATAATGGGACGTGCATTCCAATGCTTCAGCGCTGTGACGGGTACCCCGACTGTCCCGATGCATCACGGGCTGATGAGAGAGATTGCCGTGAGTTTGTGATTCGTGAATAAAGAGAAAAATATTTTTATTTATTTATTTTTTTTGGATTTGTAAATTATTTTTTTAATTCTGTAGCATGCACTGATTTGGAATGGCAGTGCGATGACGGTCATTGTATAAGTCGTTCTAGTCGTTGCAACGGATATATAGAATGCCCAGCAGATAATTCGGATGAAAGAAATTGCTGTTAGTTTCGTTTATTATTTAAAAATTGTTTTTATTTAATTTAGCGCGTTTTTTGATTATTTGTTTAATTATTTATAGTTACACAGCCAGAATGTGCATCGCATGAATTTCAGTGCCAAGACGGCAAGTGTATTCCGAGGGATTCACAGTGCGATTCGCACGTCGATTGTCCGGATGGTTCGGACGAACGCAACTGTCGTAAGTTGGAGCTGCAAGCGTATCATTCCCATACACTTCACTTCATTTATTCTCCCCTATTTTTTTTGTGGTTCTTTTTGAAGAATAGGTAAAAGTTGACAGGGTTAAAAAAAAAATTATTTTTATTTTTATTTATTTTTTTTTTTTTGTTTTTTATTTTTTTTTTGCTTTTTTTATTATAAACAATTTTTGAATTTTTAATATTTTTTTTACTTTTTGCAGTTTTTTTTTTTACTACATCATTTTTTTCACCATCACAAAATCCTTGCATTAGCACAACTCATTAATTAACTAGTTCAATTGCTCATGTCCACTTTAACTCAAAACACTTGAAACTTTTTTTTGTATATATATCCTAAATTCGTTCCTTCCTTCGTCCTCTTTATACATTTTTTTAAATGCAGAAGCCACACTGCAGACAACTGGATTTATAAATAATGATATACAAATTTAAATCTAATCCAGTTGTATTGCAGAGCACAATTTGAAATATTTTACTTTCATGTTGCGTTATGGGTGCAATTGTGTTTTAGCATGTCGTTCCGGTCAAATTAAATGCAACAATGGCTTCTGCATTGAAGCTGTGCGCCATTGCGACGGCTATCATGACTGCCAGGACGGTTCGGACGAGATGAACTGCAGTAAGTTTGAGTGTTTTCGCAGCTGAATTTGAAATTACCATTGAAAAATGTTCTATACAAAATGCTGCTTGACATACAAATACACACTCATGACTTGACTGTGTTGGTTTCTCGTCATTAACCTTCGTTTGGCCTCTCAGGTACGCGATGCGACCCGGGAAATTTCCGTTGCAGCGACGGCTCATGCGTTCCACTTAACTCGCGTTGCGACAACAGGCGAGATTGTGCCGATGGCTCGGACGAAAAGAATTGCAGTATGTTTTTTGTTACAAGAAATTCGAGAAATTGCCATTGCCAGTTTATTGCATTGCGCTACCCCTTATGCTTCACTGCAGTGTTTCGACTGTAATTTTCTAAATATATCCAATGCGTAGGCCAATTAATTGTCCTTTATTTACATAACGGCAAATATTTTAGATTTTTAACGATTTGTGTGTCCGTGTTTTTAAGATGAGGAGCTAATTTTGGATTTTTAAGAGACATATAAATTGGAGCAGTAAAATTTAACTTGGGCCAGTTTTGCAAAGGGTTGAGAAAAACAAGAACAAAAAAAATAAAAATAAAAATAACTTGCTGTGTAAAAGAATTAAAATTGCAAATTTGACGCTGCGCAATAAAAATGTAAATTTTTTTACCATTAAATTTGTATTTTTTAATGAGATTTAAATTTAAATTTTTACATTTTTCTATGTTGGCTTATCCCTGCTTTGCATTTCTCAGAGGTCAACTTATGCAATGCAAGATTTATGTCTTTATTGTGTGTATTTCACACCTTGATAATACCACGGAAGGCAACAGGGTTCGTTTATAAATCGACCCACAAAGAGCAATTTCTCGAATTTCCCGTAACGTTAGAACAAGAGCGCGGGATAATAACAAAACATTGGGAATCAATCAATCAATCAATCAATCAATCAATCAATCAATCAATCAAATTGGCGTAAAGCAAATGCCATTGGTGGTTTGATTTTGCTCCTCTACCTTGGCAGTTTCTTCTCCTTCTACTCCTACAACGTGTTTTCCCGATCAGTTCCGTTGTTCGGATGGACTTTGCTTGACTCTTGCGCAGCGTTGCGATGGCGTTGAAGACTGTAATAACAGGGACGACGAACGCGGTTGTGGTGAGCAATCTTTCTTGGGATTGCGCCGCTTCTCTTTTTTCTTCTATTTTATTTTTTTTATTTTTTTGTTGTAAAACTTTTCATTTTTCTCACCTGAAACAAAAACTTCAGACAATCGAATTAATTAATTTATTTTGTCGTAATTAAGGCTGTACACAAGATGAGTTTCGTTGTTCGGATGGAACATGCATCGATTCGCGTCTGCGCTGTAATGGCAGAGCTGATTGTAACGATAGATCGGATGAAACGAGCTGTGGCGGCGGTGGTGAGTGCATGATATTATTTTCTTCTGAGTAAACAAGACGGGTTTTAGTGTTTTCTTCAAATTGGGTTGTTTTTTTCCAAACTATCATCTGTTGATTTACAGTCGACGAAAATTTGTCCAATTGTTCTCCTTCCGATTTCGTATGCGACAATGGTCAAACGTGTTTAGATCCGAATAAAAAGTGTAATCGCGAGTACGATTGCCAGGACGGGTCGGATGAATTGATTTGTGGTAAGTTAGTTGGTGGAATAAGTTGTCTTCGGTCCATTGGTAAGAAGAATTTTCCAGATTCGTGTCGATCTGGATACATTTGTAATGACGCCAATACGTGTATACCGAACGAGCAAAAGTGCAATGGCAGAAAAGATTGTCCGGCAGGTGAAGATGAGATTGGTTGCGAACAGATAGTTTCAACTTCAGGTATTTTCTCAGCAGATGGTTCGCTGTAAAAAACTTCTTAGGTACGATCGATATCTCGTTAAGCTGAATTAGATCAATTGATTTATCCAGTCAGGTCTCAGGGGGGACAAAAAAAAACGTTTTACCGTAAACCGAGGTAACTTTGATTTTTGGGGCGATATTGATCAATTGAATTTTTTTGTCAATTGCATGAACATTGTTGTCAAAATAGATATTATAGCTGATTATAATACCTGGGATCAATTATAATTACATTTTGGAAAATTAACCTACTTTTTTGAAGAAAAACAAATTGCACGTTAAAAAAATTAAATTGCATTTTTTGAATAATTTTTTTATTTTATTTGCTAAAACGTTTTTATAAAGGAAAAGAATGTTCTAAGTTAGTTTATGAACCAAGTAACATTATTATTTAAAACAAAAAAAAGAGGCTAATAATTAAGCCAGGATTTTTTGAATGAGGGTAGCCTTGACGTACAGATAGGGACATAGATTTTAAGGCAAAATTCAGATTTTTATGTCTAAAACTCATGACGAGACATCGTTTTGAAGTTGAAAATTAATCAAACTAACCCCAGTTTACGGTAGTGATTTAGTTTCGTTTTTAACAATGCCTGCAAACCACAGAAATGTAAAACTTTAATTAATAGCACATTAGCATCGCGAAAACAGATGTTCTCCATTAATTCTTATGGGACAAAGCATCTGTACAAATAACCGAAATGTATACCAAGTCTCGACACGACCATATGAGAACTATAAAAGCTTATATAAATTACACAATTAATTACAGGCATTGAACGAGACATGAAAAATAGAAATTAAACATTTTAAGCCATTTATAATGGCGACATTTAACTTTATTTATAAGTACCGGAAGAGAAATTTTTTGTCAGTGTTTAGTTTGTAGGGTTTTTTTTTTTTTTTTTTTTTTTTAATTTTTTCGGCTGTTTTAGCGCCAAATTGTTCGCCCTACGAATTCATGTGCGTCTCGGACGGCCTTTGCATCGATTCACGTCTCCGATGTGATTCTCGGTCAGATTGCCGCGATCATTCGGACGAAATAGATTGCGGTATCAAATTTTTTGCTTCATTCAGTTTCGTGTCCTTCTAACCAGCTTCGAGTTTCGCTCCGTCGCCTCTATGTCCTTGTACATTTAGTGTCTTGGCTTCTTTCTAATTTATATTTCTCAACTGCGGTTTCCGACTTTCGTATTGAATTGCATCTATTTTCGGCATGAGTAGTTGAAATTTATGAGCTAATTACTTCTCGTGTTCTGATTTTCCTGTTTGCCAAAGTGACGTTTTTACGTTTTTTAATTCTTTCTCGCTCTTTTGCATGTGAAAAATGTAATTGCCGTAGACTCGTAGTCGTCTATCAAACAGTTTACAAGAGAAAAAAAAATTGTTTACAGATGATAGTTGTGAAGCGGGATACTTTCAATGCGGTGACAAGTCGTGCATACCGGAAGACAGGCGCTGCGATCGTCGTTGGGATTGCAGTGATGGGGCTGATGAAGAAAAGTGTGGTATGGGAATTGCAATCGGAGGTTATTTGGGGTTGGTTTGGCGAACTTGTATTTTTTAAATAGAGTGTGAACCGGACGAGTTTGAATGCGATGATGGTACGTGCATTCCGGCACAGAGTCAGTGTGATGGTCGCAACGATTGTCCTGATAGATCCGACGAACTTCCTTGCCGTAATGAGAGAAAAATAAAAATTTATTTTGTTTTAGAAATAAAAATTTTAAATTTTGATTTTTAATTTTTATTTTATTTTTTTTTAGTTGGCGGTGGCGGTCCCGGTCCCGGTCCCGGTCCCAGTCCCGGTCTCATCCCTGATAGCGAAGGCAGTGGATCATGTGGATCCAATAAATTCCAATGTAAAGATGGGACATGTATTGATGAAGAGAAACGATGCAATGAGTACCCAGACTGCCCCGACTATTCTGATGAATACGACTGCACACAATGTAAACCTGGTTACACATCGTGTAACGATGGAACTTGCATTGACGTCAGACGAAGATGCGATGGTCGGTCGGATTGTAGAGATCGATCGGATGAAGAAGGATGCGATAAAGAACAAGGTGAATTTGTATTATTATTGCTGTTTAATAAGTTCGCCGAATCCGTAGGTTTTATTGACACTTAAAAATAAGATTAATGGCGAAAGAAAAAAAAAAAATTTTATTTTGGTTGATCTATATGTCAAGTGGTGGGGAAAATGATATACACGTGATAATGTTTTATGGTAGTTTTGAAGATAATGTCAATACGAGAGTCAGTTTACACCAGATTTATTACTTTATTAAAGTGGTACCACTGCAAGTACTAATGATTTACTTTTTTTTCATTTGATAGAATGTCGATCTGATGAGTTTAAATGCTACGATGGGAGTTGCATCGATAAAAGTCTGCAGTGCAACAACCAACCAGATTGCCGCGACGGTTCGGACGAGACTGATTGCGGTATATTTTCACCTTAAACTTAGTTTTTAAGTCAAATTTTGATGTTTTGAAAGACCCTTTCCCTGTTTCCCTCGTAGAATTCCCAGTTTGTAGTCCGGATGACTTAATTTGTGGTGATGGTCGTTGTGTTCCGCATAGCAAACGCTGTGACGGACGCATCGATTGCATCGATGGTTTGGATGAGCATGATTGTGGTATTTTTATTTTACCCTTTACGTTAAATTTTTATTTTGGTATTTTATTATTTACCATTTTGGGCTCTTTTTTTTTTTACAAATGTTTACAGTAAAAGTGTGCGAACGCAACGAATTTCAATGCGATAATGGTCAATGCGTCGACACAAGACGGCAATGCGATGGACATTTCGACTGCAGTGATCGGTCCGATGAAAAAGACTGTCGTAAGTACAGTTAAAATTATTTGTTTGGTGTCGGTGTTTTTTATTTGTTTGTGTTTGTGCTTGTTTTTGTCTCGGTTTTGTATCGTCTTGTCCTGTTAGCTTGTCGGGAAGATGCGTATCGTTGCGGTGATGGTGTTTGTATACCGTTGTGGAATGTCTGCGATGGGGTTGTCGACTGTACAGATCACAGTGACGAGTTGAGATGTGATTACAGCCCTGGTAAGATGCATGCTAGGGTTAAAATTACATAGGAATTTGTGTTATAATTGTGTGGAGATATGTGTTAGTAGTTGTTGCCAGATGTGCTGAAGGGGAATTCCAGTGCGGTGACGGTTTGTGTATCGATGACCGACGACGATGTGATCGTCGATACGATTGTCTTGATGGCACAGATGAATTTTATTGTGGTACACTAATCAACTAATATTTTTGTACTGTATACTGTAAAAAAAACAAAAATCTACGAAATCTACAGTTGTTTTTTTTAGGTCTATAGAAGAGTGATAACAACCTTTTTATACATTCCAAGAGGTGGAATTTATATGAAATTTTGCATAATTCTAATTTTAGTACATATGAATGGCTTCTATTGAACCATAAAAAGCTTCTTGATACTTTTTTTTACAGTATACTTAGCATAATTACTCACGATCACTTCTTCTTTGTTGTCTTTAATCGTATTAACACTTAAAACGAAGATAAAACGTGTTTAAACATTTTTTTAAAAATTATTACCAGGCCGTGGCTGTCAATCCCATGAATTCCAATGCTCAGATGGAAGTTGTATTGATGAACGACTGAAATGCAACGGTCGTCGTGATTGCAGGGATAATTCGGACGAAAACGATTGTGGTATTTATTTGTTTTGTACAAAATAAAAAATCCAAATAATTCTTTACCTAATAAAAAAATAGAAATAAAACTAAATATGTATATCTCTTCCAATTAATTACTAACTTAGAAACAACAACTTCCGCTCCTCGATGTCCTCCTGGTTATTCTCCATGCAGAAGTGGCAATTGCGTGCACAGCACTGCGTTTTGCGACGGACGGTCTGATTGCATCGACCGATCCGATGAAGAGAACTGCGACACCAAACCAACCGACGGTATCAACATATGATTTTTAGCTATCAGCTTTGGTGTTGTTCTTTGTCTCTGCTTTTGTCCCTTCAAATCGTTGCGTTTTTCCTCGCAGCTTTGTGCGGTGAGCAGCAATTTCAATGCGACGGTGACACTTGTCTGGACAATTCCCGTCGTTGCGACAATGTTTATGATTGCAACGATTTCTCTGACGAACAAAATTGTGGTATTCTCACAAATATCAAGCACAATTTGAATGCTTTTTCTCTTCACTTGCTACTTTTTTTTTAGTTTTTTTTTTGTGCTATTTGCCTATTTCTGTCATTAATTTTTTCTTTTTTTTTATTTTTTTTCAAATTTTTCTCTAATTCTCATTTAAACTTTCACAGAAACCTTCTTACAATGTGCTCCTGGTCAATTCCGTTGCGACAACGGACAATGTATCGATAGTCGTAGACAATGCGATAACAACTATGATTGCCCCGATTTGTCGGATGAGTTACATTGCGGTGAGTATTCAATAGTTTTGAATTTATTTCTGACGGTATATAAATTTGATAAATTTTGGATATATAAATGCAATAAATTTCTGCAATAAATTTCTTAAGACGATGGCTGGGCGTTTTACTCAAAGATCTCAGAAGAGGTTTAAAGCATCTGAATTCTCATAAAACTGTGCTTTGAATTCGGATATAGCATTTTCATGGCTCCAACTTGGAGCAGATGTGATGCACGTGCTTGATGTATAACTTCGATCGATGATATCTTGTCTGTGCCTCCTATGAGGTCACAGCAGGAGTCTTTTAGAGAACATGTTGCTTTTAAAAATTTTCAAATAATTTCTATAGTTTTATCAATATACTAGTATACACAAGATATGCATTCTTGAATTTATTTGCTTAGTAATGTTATTTTCTGTGTTGTTAATTGTGAGTTTGGTATTTTAGGTGATGCGTGTAAACCAGGACAATTCGCTTGTGGTGATGGCAAGTGTATAGAAGGGTCTAGTCAATGCGACGGAAAGGCAGACTGCAGTGATTACAGTGATGAAGGAAATTGTAGTAAGTATTTTTACAGTAGTTTATACCTTTTCGACGAGTCATGTCAATCTTTGATAAATAAATTTATATTCAGCAGTTGAATCTGCTCACATTTCTACCTAATCTTTTTATTTGTGCAGGATTTATAAATATTAATTAATTATATTCTAAGATTTCTTTTCTTATAAACCCATTTAAAATAATTGCATTATTTACATTAAAGTGTGTGGGTCCTATATACTAAAAAAATAAAAGTGTTTTTTTTTTTATTTATTTTTAAAAAATAATTCAATTGAGTGGTTATAAATTTGCCACGTGCCTTTTCTTTTTCTCTTTTCATGCCTACATGTGGCACTTTATTTTTTTTAACTTACTAATGCACTTGACCTGTAATCGCCACTTGAAATGAAGGAGTGGCTAGCTCAAACAGACATAAAACGCACTTTGTAAACACAGACACTTTACAACACGTATAAAAATAGTCAAACTAAAAATGCTATAACACTTTTAAGTCTGCTCTTTCACTCTTTCTTAATCTTCTCTGAATAAATTTTCAAGAAAAAATAACTTTAAATGAAAAAAATTAAATATAGGAACCAAATAAAATTTTTTTATAAGTTATTTTCCTTGTGCGCCTCTCAAGAGTGGCGTCCATGTAGAGCAGATGAGTTTCGATGTGAGAATGGACCGTGTATCACACGTGAACATCGCTGTGATGGCCGTTACGATTGCCCCGACACTTCTGATGAATTAGATTGTCGTAAGTGTGATGGAGAAAAAAAACCGTACTAATTCCAACAAAAAAAAAAATAAAGGCCCAATTTATAATATAATTATAATTAATTATTTTTTTCTAAATATTACATGGCAGAAATGATTGAAATTTTTGAATTTAACTATAAATAATAAAAATATCTATAAAAATACATAATTCACAATTTAATTTATTTTTGTCATGTTGTAAAACCGTCGAATTTATAATTTATAACTAAAAAGTAATAAAATAATAATAAATGTAAAAATTAAAAATTTTAATTTCTAAAATTGTCTTTTAATATTGAAGTCATAAATAAATAATAAAAAGTGATTGGCTCAGGATATATCTAAACTTCTGTGGGTATATTATTGTCCCAACCCTTGACATTATGTCTGAACTATTAATCATATCTTTTATTACCACTTTTTTTAAATCAGCCATTCAACCATTTCGAGGAAGCATAAATTTGAAGACTTACCCGGACCACCAAACGATTCATAGAAGTAAGTTGTTTGCTATTTTTTTTTTTTGAACTTTCAATTGCTTTTATTTAACCTTTTCGCACTTGAAAAAATAAATTACACTTTAAAAATATTCTTTTAATTTACATTTCAGTTCAATGGAGACAAATTCCAACTCTAATTTTTATTAGCATGTATGTTAAAATAATAATTTTTATTATCAGGTCGTGAAGTGGTTTTCCAATGTCGCGATGAAGGCGAACAGCGAGCCCCAGTTCGTTGGTCTAGGGAAGGGAATTTGCCATTTCCTCCCGGAACAACAGATGTTCATGGACGTCTCACAATGCCCAATATTCAAATGGAGTATGCTGGCACTTATATTTGCTCTGTAGTGGGAGTTTCAGGACAGCGAACGACAACACATCGATCCATCTCTTTGGGAGGAGATTTCGAACAGCAAACTTCACGATCCGTCTATTTGACGGTCGATCCATGTAAGGACACTTGTGTTGTCCACGATGCACATCTGCTTCAGTTTAATGCTTTTCACTTCTGATTTACAGCACTAACTATAGGATTAACTCTCTTTTTCTTTTATTATCTTAATAAATTTAACTTATTATTGCTTGCAACTAATTTATATATTTTTCTTATTGCTGCTGCTTTATACCTTAACTCTCTGGTAAGGGAATTTTCTTTTGTGTAGTTTTGCTACTGTAGTGATGTTGCTTTTTCTTTGTAATTTTATACAGTATTATCATTATTAATTAAGGACCTTGAGCTGACATTGTTTATTTTATCTTTTTTATAATTTCCAAAAATCTTTTATGACTTTTTTTGGGATAATTATTGGCCTTGCAGTCAATACATGACTAGTTTCTCAATTAGGAAGTAAAAGGAGGAAACTAAATTTCAATTTCAATAATGATAGTACAAAAAAATGAGAAATTACACCTTTCTTACTAATAAAATCATTTAATAATTCATACTGCCAAGGTTTACTGTATACATATATAAATCTGGAGGTGCAGTAATGACTAATGTTTTATTAACACAAATAATTTTTTTTTTAAATTACGCTAAAATATTCAATTTCCATTAGATCAACCTGTTACTACCCCGATTCCAGGAGTATGTAATATTGGAGAGGCCACTTGCAAAAATGGACAGTGCATTCAGCAGGCATTTGTTTGTGATGACGATTTAGATTGTCTCGATGGCTCTGACGAAGAAAGCTGCCGTAAGTATTATATATATATAAAAAAATAGTGTTTTATAAAATTTAGAGAAAAATAAAATTTTATTTTTACAGCTGTATCTGGTATTGAGTGTGAGCCCAACGAGTTTCAATGCAGTAACCGCAAATGTGTTCTTAAATTGTGGGTGTGCGATGGTGATAATGATTGCTTGGACAGCAGCGATGAAGAAAACTGCGGTAAAATAATTTTGTTTGATCTCCAACATTATTTTTTAATTTTTATTACGTTTTATTAATTCTAAAGTTACAAATCCACCTGGCTCGGCATGTCGTTACGATGAATACCAATGCGCTTCTGGTAATCAATGTATTCCTAAGAGTTTCCAATGTGACAGTCAAGTAGGAGACTGCTTGGATCAATCTGATGAAATGGGATGCTGTAAGCACTTTTAACACTCAATTTTATTTTTCCAAACACACAAAATTAATTTTCTTTTTTATCTCTCAGCTTCTCCAACTGTTGTTGATTTGCCACCTGCGACCAAAACTGTACAAATTGGTGAAACTGTCACACTCACTTGTCGTGCCATTGGTAACCCAACACCTTACATCAATTGGCGACTTAACTGGGGCCACATTCCACCCCCACCCAGAGTAACAACAACCACTGAAAATGGCGTGGGTACTCTTACTATCCGAAACGTACAATTGTCGGATCAAGGTGCATACACTTGCGAAGCGATTAACAACAAACAAAGCGTCTTGGGAGTTCCGGACACAATTCTAGTAGTTATTTGTAAGTTTTGGAGAATTTTTAAACATTTTATTTGAAATTTACAATTTCTTATTTATTTTGGCAGCATCTGGCGTGTGTCAACCGCCGCTTTTTAACACGATTGCGCGCACTCGGTCCGAATGTCTTCGCTGTTTCTGTTTTGGAGTATCCGATCAGTGCAGCAGTAGTGGCAACTTGTTTGTCAGTCAGCTGCCATCACCGACTGAAATGGGAATTTCGCCAGTATCTTTGGATCCAAGTGGTTCGTACGATCTACAAGATCCGCAGTTCGCGCTCAACCAAGACTCGGTCGATTTCCGTCCGGGCAATAAGGAATTCCGACTTGACAGAAGAGTACAACAAGGCCAACCTCGTTTCTTAAAATATTACTTTACA
The DNA here is from genome assembly GCA_000239455.1 of Strigamia maritima. Taxonomy (NCBI): domain Eukaryota; kingdom Metazoa; phylum Arthropoda; class Chilopoda; order Geophilomorpha; family Linotaeniidae; genus Strigamia; species Strigamia maritima. The sequence continues at coordinate 38,841 of JH430488.1, read as the reverse complement.
CTACCTCGCAACTACCAAGGAGATTTGGTACTTCATTTTAATAAATATCTTTATTTCTTTGTATTTGAGAAAATATTTTTTTTTTTCTAAAATAGCTCAACAGTTATGGTGGACATATTCGATACTCTGTCATGTATCGCATTAGTTCTTCTCCATCACCAACTTCTTCTCCCGACATTATACTCAAGGGCAACGGTGTAACCATCACATACACAAACCCCGAACCTCTTCGTCCTGGCACTGAAAATTCAGTAGAAGCTCGATTCTGGGAGGTAAAAATATACAAATAAATTGTTTTTAGAATATTTAAATCTATTGTTTTATTGATTTAGGGATCATGGACAATGCTCGATTCCAAACGCGATGCAGACAGAGAAGACATAATGAAAGTACTGCAGAATGTGGAGAATTTCCTTATTCGTGCCGTTTATGACGACAATTTTGTTGAATCAAGGTAAGAAATGTGTAGAATCACATTTTTTTAAAAGGATATAAAGTAGATAATAGGGCGAACAACCTTTAATGCTTTATGGCATAATGCAGGCAGATGATTAAGACTTAAATTAGATTTAGCAACTATAAATAGCTGCCTATTCATCTCGATATGTTTAAATGGAATGTTGAGTATAAAAACGAATAAAAAAAGTGCTTTGAAGTGTCTTGATACTTGAATTTAACTTGTATCAATTCAGTTTGTCAGTTTAAAATAATGGCATTGCCCCTCAAGGCCCTCATGGTCAAATATTAGCTCTAATGTTATTTCAAGATGTAAGTCAAGGTTTTAGACATTGTATCAGGTATTTGGAAAAGAGTCAAAATACCAATATAACCTTGCTATTTCGAATTAACATATTTATAGTTAAAATTAACAAATAATTTTATTTTTTAAATTTATTTTTATTGTAAATAGTTTGATTGGGTTCACTATGGATACAGCTACACCACAACAGACAGGTCAGCAACCAGCAGTATATGTTGAACAGTGCACGTGTCCTCCAGGCTACAGTGGAAGTTCTTGTCAAAACTGTGCTCCTGGTCACTCTCGTGTTTCCACTGGACGTAATTTGGGTGAATGTCGACCAACTACTTCGTGCAACTGCCATGGACATTCCACTACATGCACTGATCGAGGGGAATGTGATGTAATAATAATATTTTTGCATATTTTGTACACATTGTTGAAAATGTTTGTTATTAGCGGTGCGAGCACAACACTGAGGGACGTCAATGTGAGAAATGTCGTCCGGGATTCTACGGTGATGCACGCAGAGGAAGTTCAGCTGATTGCCAACCTTGTCCTTGTCCATTAAATCGTCCACCAAATCAATTCTCTCCAACGTGCTTCCTTGATCAAGATGGACAAGTGACTTGCGATGCTTGTGACGAAGGGTATGGTGGTCGTCGTTGTGAGAAATGTTCTAATGGTTACACAGGAGATCCGCTAATTCCTGGAGACAGTTGTCGACCTGGTATGTAAAATATTTGAAATATTTGTAAATATTTGATTTAATGTAATCATTAAATTAAATTAATTTCAGACATTGCTCAATGTAATCCGTACGGAAGCTCTTCTCAAGCCCCAAATCCTGTAACTGGTCTTTGTCAATGCAAGGTAAAAAAAAAAAAATTACTTTAATTTTTATTTAATTTTATTAATTTATTTAATTTGATTATTAATTGATTAACAGGGTCTTACTACCGGACCGAAATGTGGTGATTGCAAAGAAGCATCATTTCATTTAAATCCGCATTCATCTGGCGGATGCATCCCTTGTTTCTGCAGTGGCATCACTCGCGATTGCGGCAGTTGTCCGAAATACAGAGCACAGCAAACTGCCAGTTTCGACCGAGATGATACACAAGGCTTTACTTTAGGTAGTCTAGATGGGGGCGACACTGTGGACCAAGATCTTGAAGTGAACATGGATCAACAAGAGCTCGTGTACAACAATTTTTACTATTTGCCTCGAGAAAAAACATACTATTGGAATTTACCTTCGAAATTCTTGGGCAATAAAGTGAGTTTGTTATTCTAAATTTAATTTTTTCATTTTTTTAAAATTTTTTATTAAACAATAATTTTTCTTGCAGTTGACATCGTATGGCGGTTATTTAAATTACACTATCCGTTATAGCGGATACCCAAGTACAGCTAGTCAAGATCCCGATGTTCAAATTCAGGGAAATCGTATCACTTTAGATTATTTCCATAAGGAAAGACTAACACCAAATACTCCAAACACAATTTCAGTTGCATTTTTAGAGGTAATAATGTTTTATTGCTTAAAATTACAAGTAATAACACTAAATCAAAAACATACAGCAAAATTGGCGGCGTAGTGATGGACAACCAACAACACGAGAACATCTTATGATGGCTTTAGCCGATTTAAAAGTATTTGCTATTAAAGCATCTTACAGCCCCGATGCCATTGAGTCAGCGTAAGTTAGCCTTTTGAAACTGAACAACAATAACAACTAATTAGCATAATTTAAATAGGATTAGCGATGTAATAATCGACACTGCAGAAGACAGGCCAACAGGTCAACCAAGAGCAAATGAAGTTGAAAAATGCAATTGCCCACCTGGCTACAAAGGATTATCATGCGAAGAATGCGATTCAGGCTATAAAAGAACCGGCGGTGGCCTATACCTTGGACTATGCGATCCATGCTTCTGCAATGGACATTCGAGCGATTGTGATGCGGAGACCGGTGTATGCAAGGTAAGTTTTATGTTTCACTTGCTTCAATTCAATATAACTATTGAAAACTTTTAAAATTTCAGAATTGTCAACATAATACTCGTGGAGATTACTGCGAGATGTGCGCACCAGGTTTCACCGGCGATGCGAGTGGCAACACCCCCTACGACTGCAGACCGACCGGTCCAGATCCGACTTGTCGATGCAATGTTGACGGCAGTGACAGTTTGGACTGCGATTCGAGAGGCCAATGTCCATGCAAGTCTCACACTGAAGGACGTAACTGCGATCGTTGCAAAGAAGGTTTCTTCAACTTGGAGGGACGTAATCCCGAAGGTTGCACTCCTTGCTTCTGCTCCGGAGTGGCCACTCGTTGTACAAGCAGTTCGTATTACCGCACTCAATTACAAATACAAATGAGGGAAAATCAGCCGCACGATGTCACTTTAATAACGAGAAACCGCGAGAGAGTTATTGTTGATGGAGTTGCCAGTAATCCTCATCGCAATGAAATTAGTTTCCGCTCTTTCCCGCCATCATCGTCGTCGGAAGATGCGCTGTATTGGAATTTGCCCGAGCAGTTTTTGGGAAATAGGGTAAAAATTAGGGATGATAAAATATTTTTATTAACTAAATTAATTTCTGTTTTTTACAGTTAACATCGTATGGCGGAGCATTAAAGTATGTTCAGCGGTACCTCTCGCAAAGACAAGGAGAGTCGTACGATGTTCCTGATGTCATCATTTCAGGAAAAGCACATACTATTACTTATTCTGCTCAGTTGCCACTGCAACCGGACGAAGGACGTCATAATATAATTGATTTACACGAAGTAATTAAGTGAATTGAATTATTTTTATTGTTTTGTGATTTAATTATTTTTTTTAAAGTCTGTGTGGGAAGTAGTAGAAGACCGTAGAACACGACCGGCTACGAGAGAGCAGTTCCTCGCTACTTTGGCTAATGTCGAAGCGATTTTAATTCGCGCTTCTTTTAACACCCGGATGTTAGACTCTGTTTTAGGAGATGTATCGTTGGATTCTGCGGTGCCTGGTAACACTGGACAAGGATTAGCGGTGTCGATAGAACAATGTTCTTGTCCTCCAGGTTACACTGGATTATCTTGTGAAGTAAATTTGTTTGTTTATTTAATTTTTTTGAAATAAATAACTTATTTATTTATTTATTTCAGGAATGTGCAACAGGTTACAACCGCGATCAAAGTGGTCGCTGCAGTCGTTGCAATTGCCATGGTCATTCATCATTCTGTGATCCTTCTTTTGGACTATGCTCAGTAATTATTCATTAATTTTAAATAAAACTTTTGATACATTTGTGAATTTCTGTAGCGTTGCGAACACAACACTGAAGGCATTTCATGCGAAAAATGTGCACGTGGGTACTACGGTGATGCAACAAGAGGAACTCCTAATGACTGCCAACCATGTCCATGTCCACTTACATCTCAACCAAACCAGTTAGTTTAATTTACATTTTGCATTTTTTAAATATTCACAAGGTTGACAATGTAAGTTGTCAAATGCGGCCACTGAGGGCGCTGTTGCTGTCCGCCATTACGGTGCTGTGTGCGTTCAAAGCGTTCTATCTGCTTAGCGATGAAAATAAGTTTGAAAGTGTTTTGATTAAAGAACGTCTTCATCTTATGTTTTCATTCGAAGAAGCGGTTGATTATGATGATTATGTTGATTATGATTATTACGGCGCTTTTATTGATTTTAACCTTCCAAGAGCCAATGATTCTAATGAACATGGCAAACCGATAATGTATACATTTGTATAATTGCATAAAGCTGTTGTATGGTAGCGCTTTAGCACTAGTTGTTGTGGTCGGCACTAGATGGCGCTTATATTTAATAATTTCAAAACATGAGACTCACTCTGATCGCGATAAATTTTTTATTAATTTTATCAAAAATTCAAATTCATCTATATTTAATGCAATAAAACTATTTGCAAGATTTAAAACATGCTAAATAAGTTATCTACAAAACATCTCATTTTCCAGTAGAGTTTTGAACAAAAATTTATAAATTCATAACTTTACTGGAATTTGTATATTTTGTTTTTACTTCCCACCACAAATGATGGTGGCGCTCTAAGCAGGAGTGCTTTAACTAATTGCAAGGCAGCTACCCAAAATTTAACATGGAAAGATTCAGAGGCTGAATTTTGCAAGCCTTGTATTTTGTAGAATTTTTAACTAAAATTTTTTAAATTTATACGATAAAATTCTTTATTATGAACAGTACAAAGTAGCCAAGCATCGGAATTTTTAAAAAATTTTTAAGGAAAATTTCCTATACCAGTGTGGTAATAGTATATATACATTTGTATACATTATTGGCTCTTGGAAGGTTAAAGAATTTTTGTTTTCTGATTCTATACTAAGGAAACTGTCGTTAAAAAAGAGGAATTTGATCAGTTGTTCGGTTAAGTTTATCGATTTCGAGGGGAAATGCAATGGGGAATTACAGCGTAAAATGCTTTACATCATTAAACCTCGGAGATTGATTATAGTTTGTGGGTCTAGGGATGCTGCAAGATCTCTCGGATCGTGTTGTGGGAAGTTGTTTACCCCACGATCGGGCGAATATGTCGATATATTGATGGAAAGTCACGTTTATTCGGTTAAAATGAATGATTTATTGGATAATTTGTCGTTTATTCGAGTTAAGGATGCGGAATTAGCTAGGGTTGATGGTGAGGTCGGAATTGACGATGCTTCGATTTTGGGAATATAAAACACACGATAAAGATGTTTCGGTGTTTTTAGGTGGTTTTAAGTTATTGGACTTTAGTTACGTGATAAAACGAGCTGGAATTTCTTCGGAATTTTCTGGTGGTGTCGCCCGATTTGTGTTTTCAATCTAAAAAATATACAAATTCGGTTTGAGATAAATACTTGATTAAAACAAATGTTCTGGACATCAAAAGATGGATAATTTGATGCTGAACACTTCTATATGGTTTGTTTTTTTGCATTTGGATCAAAGAAAGCTGTTTATTTATTGCGTTTTTCGGCCGCAAACATGTGGCATTTAGTGTTAGATTCCGCCGCCAGATTTGGTCCCGTGTCAAAAAAATTACAAAAAACATCCAAAAATTAAAATATTTAAAATATTGGCCAAAAATTGCGTAACTAAACTCACTGTAAAGAGAATTTTACGCTTATCTTTGTGATATTGTTAGTTTTTTAAAACTAATTAAGAAAATCCAATTTTTTGACGTTTTTTGATCCTGATAATAATCCAATCGGATTTTTACAGTCTGAATGGTGAAAACAGAAGATTTGTAATAAAATCTTAAAATTTTCAATGGATTTTTATGATTGGTTTAATGGGTGAAATGAAATTATTTATAAATTCTTAATTAAATTTAATTACTTTTCAATTTGTTAATAAATCTATTGGTTTTTTAAATGCCCTACCAGCTGAGCCCAATCATTTGGTGGATAACAGTGTTGTTTGTTTCACATCGTTCCTAGTTTATTTAGTTTGCACACATGCCATGGTATGTGTGCAAACTATAGATAAAGCTAAAGATGGATAAAAATTGATCTTTACCATCATCGCGCGCCAGGAATATT
>JH430488.1:18298-32509 GCA_000239455.1 Strigamia maritima | reverse complement strand
CAATTGCCATGGTCATTCATCATTCTGTGATCCTTCTTTTGGACTATGCTCAGTAATTATTCATTAATTTTAAATAAACTTTTGATACATTTGTGAATTTCTGTAGCGTTGCGAACACAACACTGAAGGCATTTCATGCGAAAAATGTGCACGTGGGTACTACGGTGATGCAACAAGAGGAACTCCCAATGACTGCCAACCATGTCCATGTCCACTTACATCTCAACCAAACCAGTTAGTTTAATTTACATTTTGCATTTTTTAAATATTCACAAGGTTGACAATGTAAGTTGTCAAATGCGGCCACTGAGGGCGCTGTTGCTGTCCGCCATTACGGTGCTGTTTGCGTTCAAAGCGTTCTATCTGCTTAGCGATGAAAATAAGTTTGAAAGTGTTTTGATTAAAGAACGTCTTCATCTTATGTTTTCATTCGAAGAAGAAGCGGTTGATTATGATGATTATGATGATTATGATTATTAGGATTATTACGGCGCTTTTATTGATTTTAAAGAATTTTTGTTTTCTGATTCTGTACTAAGGAAACTCGTTAAAAAAGAGGAATTTGATCAGTTGTTCGGTTAAGTTTATCGATTTCGAGGGGAAATGCAATGGGGAATTACAGCGTAAAATGCTTTACATCATTAAACCTCGGAGATTGATTATAGTTTGTGGGTCTAGGGATGCTGCAAGATCTCTCGGATCGTGTTGTGGGAAGTTGTTTACCCCACGATCGGGCGAATATGTCGATATATTGATGGAAAGTCACGTTTATTCGGTTAAAATGAATGATTTATTGGATAATTTGTCGTTTATTCGAGTTAAGGATGCGGAATTAGCTTGGGTTGATGGTGAGGTCGGAATTGACGATGCTTCGATTTTGGGAATATAAAACACGCGATAAAGATGTTTCGGTGTTTTTGGTGGTTTTAAGTTATTGGACTTTAGTTACGTGATAAAACGAGCTGGAATTTCTTCGGAATTTTCTGGTGGTGTTTTGAGTTGTTTTAAGGGTGCAGTTTTATTACGATTCAATAGTAGTGGTGGGATTAGTTAGCTATGGTGAGGAATATTATAAGATTTGCGAATTGCAGTAATAGTGTAAAATTGTAAAAAATTTTTTTAGTCTTTGAGTTTTTGGGTTTCAGTCTGAATGGTGAAAACAGAAGATTTGTAATAAAATCTTAAAATTTTCAATGGATTTTTATGATTGGTTTAATGGGTGAAACGAAATTATTTATAAATTCTTAATTAAATTTAATTACTTTTCAATTTGTTAATAAATCTATTGGTTTTTTTAAATGCCCTACCAGCTGAGCCCAATCATTTGGTGGATAACAGTGTTGTTTGTTTCACATCGTTCCTAGTTTATTTAGTTTGCACACATGCCATGGTATGTGTGCAAACTATAGATAAAGCTAAAGATGGATAAAATTGATCTTTACCATCATCGCGCGCCAGGAATATTAAACTCCATACAGCGTGATTGTTCAATTATGCCGTTGCGAAAAATGGTTTTTTTATTATGGGTTTGGTTGTTGACAAATCGGGAAGGATTTCACTGTGTTTCAGTCAGGTTTTGATTAAATCGAAAAAATACATCACTAAAGTGGAAAATGATTTTTTTAAATATATTTTGCAGGTTTGATATTGGTATTACACGCTTTTCGTGCTTTTGAGATATTTTGATTTCGCACGAATATGTTAAATGGCCAAGTGTTGAAGAGGGGAAGTATATCACGGATGGATTTGAAAAAATGTTCGGGCAGTTATGGGAGCGATTGGGATTATTCATGTTAAATAACAAACTGAAAGCCATATCAGTTATATGAAACAACTTTGAAGGTTTTGGCATGGTCACAGGTCTTTCCTTAGATTGAAGCAACTTCAATTTGGTGAAAATTTACTTTGTTTTAATCAAATACTAAAAATTTGCCACATTTAAGTCAGAATATTGTTTTTAGCATAAAAAATTAGAATCAAAATTTTATGATTTTTTGATTAATTTTCATTAAAAAATTGTAAAAAGAAAGTGGGATTTGCATTTAATGTGTAAAAACGTACAAATGCGTGTAAAAATGTAAAAACAAGACGACACGTCATGGCGGGTCGATAGTAGCGCCACTACACGGACAAATACAGGAAACCTGATCTTGACCTTGTGAATAAAACAACCATATGCTTATTTATTTTTTTTAGATTTTCGTCAACATGCCGCTTGGATTCCGACGGTCGTGCAACGTGCGATGCATGTCAGGCAGGCTATGCAGGAAGAAATTGCGAACAGTATAAAATTATATATATATTTAAAATTTATAATTTTAAAAATTAATTTTTTATTATTTAATTAGATGTGCACCTGGATACCGCGGTAACCCCTCTCAACCAGGCGGTCAATGCAGAGAAGAAGGTAAAACAAAGTCATAAAAACAAATTTTTTTGTATACAAATTATCATATTTTTTTGTGTCTTTGGTTGAATTTTGTATTTGGGTTTTGGGCTGTGAATTTGTTGTTGTTCAGCAAATTTTGTTGAGGTTACGCCACCACGCATCGAGCTCCCCGAAGGTGCTCAAGTCAATTTCACGTGCTCTATCCGGAGCGATGAGTTCTCGGTGATTCATTGGTTTCGACCCGGTGGAGTGCCTTTACCGAGTCATGCTCGCGTTCATAAAACAACACTAGGCAGCGTGTTGGAGTTCCAGAGCGTTTGTCGAAGTGACCAAGGCTGGTATACTTGTCACGTTACCACTATAAACAATGGCGGTGTTGCCGGGACGCAGTTGATAGTGGTTAAGGGTAAATGCAATGTCGTCTCCGTATATCTGTTTTCTTTGTTTATTTTGAATTGTGGCGCGCATTGTGCTTCATGTGACGTCAAAAAATCATTTTTTCTATCTTTTTACAGTATATTTTGCAATTTTAAAAACTTGTCACTTGTAAATATTCACTAACAGCATCATAAATTTTGGTGTAATTATTGGTAATTTCTAGCAAAGAGTAATTCTGAAATGTCATGTAGGTGGACCGAGCATCAGCATAAGAATGGAGGAACCGCGAGTGGCTCGAATCGAAGAAGGCAGTTCAGTTACGTTCCGTTGCACAGCAGAAAGCCAAGTACATTTTTTTTTATAAAAATATAATTTTTTTATATAATTTTTTTTTATTATTATTTTTAGGGCACACCCACGATTGAGTGGAGTAAAGATGGTGGTAGGCTTCCCGATCATGCTTATGTACGAGATGGAACATTGACAATATCCAGCGCGCGTCAAGAAGACTCTGGAACTTACGTCTGCAGAGCTACTGATAACTATGGTCAAGCTGAGGATCGAGGAACTCTTCTAGTCACATGTAAATTTGCATTTTAAATTTCAAATATCATATTTTCTTGCTTAATATTTATACTGACGAATTGGTAACTTTCATTGCTCATAAGCTTGCCTTTTTTTATTGGACCAAAGTGGTAAATTATTACAAATGTTTATAAAATCACACACAGATAATATAATTTTTTTATCAATTATTAATGAATATTAATTTTAATTATTTCTTTAAAATAGCGATTGACCGACCAGTGTTTCCGGAATCACCCAAAGCTTGGATTGAACCTCGCTTTATCGAAGCGCAAGTTGGGGAAGCGATTGAATTCCGTTGCTTGACCCAAGGAATCGAAAATCCATCTCTGCAATGGACAGCTGGTCCCGGTGGTCAATTAAGTCCACACAGTTCATTCCATAACGGTGTATTCCGTATTCCTTCGGTCCGAAAATCCGATCAATCCGAATATTATTGCACCGTCACATCCCCAGCTGGCACTGAAAACATCCGTACGATTTTGTACATTGTCGGGGACGACGAACCGGAACCGAATCCACCTACTTCCGGACCGCCGAATCCTCCAGAAAGGGCAGTAATATCTCCTTCGTCCTATTCAGCACGTGCGGGTGAAACCGTTCGTTTCGAATGCAGCTCTCATTCGTCTTCCGACAGAGTCCGAATTTCTTGGTCAAAATCTGGAGATGACTACCTACCAGCATCAGCCAATGCGGTTGAAGGCACCTTAATTTTATCAAACGTTGACCAATCCATGTCGGGAACATATGTTTGTTCAATCACGTCTAGTACAGGAATTGCTTACGCACAAGCACAACTGGACATCATTTCGGGTGGTGGTCAACCATCGGCGCACGTTGAGCCTGAACAACAAACCGCATCATTGGGACAGACCGTGGAAATGCGATGCCAAGTTAGCGGCAGTCCTAAACCTACTGTCCGTTGGTCTAAATCAGATCGCCAAATGAATCCTGCTCATGAAGTCATCGATAATTTATTGAGAATTCCAAATGTTAGTGTTCGAGATCGCGGAGTTTACATTTGCGTCGCTGAAAATCATTTTGGAAGAGCTCAAGCTGTAACTACATTAGAAGTCGTTCGTAAGTTGGTGATTGAGTTGACGTAGAAAAGTAATTTTAAAAAAGCAAAAATTTTGCAGAACGGTCGCCTCCAGCTATTGAAATACTTCCCGGGACAATTGAGGAGGTGAAACGAGGTGGAGACGCAATGTTCATGTGTCGTGCGACTGGTGGAACCCCACCGCCGAAGATTCAGTGGTCTAGAGTGGATGGCAGACCATTGCCAAGAAGCGCGGAGTTATTAAGCGGCGATACAGTCTTAAGGTATTAAATAAATTATAGAAAATAAATGAATTTAATTTTAATTATCAATTTAGGTTTACTCGAGTGATTGGTGATGAAGCTGGACAGTACGTGTGCTCAGCGGAAAATGAAGCTGGAATGATTACAGCAACAGCTACTCTCACTATTTTAGGTTCAGTTATCCCATTGCCTCTAATTGCGCCCAGTAAGCTAGTAGATTAAGATAAATTAAGATAAATTAAGATAGATTAAGTCATCGCAGATGTAGTAATTGCTTTTTATATTCGCTAAGAAAAATTTAAAAAAAAAAATTTAAAAACATATTTTTTTAATTTTTTTTAAAGGTCTGCCTGTTGTCAGGTTGTCTACATCGAGCCCTTATACCGTCTCTGTTGGTCAACGCGTTCATTTGGAATGCAGAGCCGAAGGCGATCCGATCCCCAGTGTTGCTTGGAAATATCAGAGTCAAGCTTATGAATATTCTGCACCTCGGGAAACTCCTGGTATTGCAATTCTGGAAATTAAAGAAGTACGACAAGAAGATTCTGGAATTTATACTTGTTCGGCGCGTAATTCAGCCGGTACAACCGAGGAACAGTTGCAATTAATTGGTAATTGTATTAATTTACGATGAAAAACAAACTTTTAAATGTTTTAATGTAGTGCAGGGAAGTTCGCTTACCAACCCAGGAGCAGGCACAGGTGGAGATGAATTCATTGTGCCTGTTGGATCTAGAGCTGAATTCACGTGTTATGCCGTTGGTAATTTATAATTATTTTATTTAAAAAAAAAAATAGTTTTTAATGAATTTTATGAATTTTTCTAAATTCAGGCAGTCATGTTGACGGTTTGACGCTCACTTGGGTCCGAACTGATAACAAACCGTTACCCGTTGGTCACGTAATGAAAAATGGACATTTGACCATCGAACAAGTCCGAAAAGAAGATGCTGGCGAATATTCGTGTCTTATATCTGAACATGGAGTCGTTATCAATGCACCTAAGAAAGTTTTACACGTTGTGGGTATGTTATTTTATTGCTACATGTTGTTTGATTGAAACTATTGAATGGTGAGATTAGTTTTTATTTTTTGTTTAATACAATTAACCAGGAAAGAAAGGTAAATATATATATAAATATATATATATATAAATATTATTTAAATTAAAAACAAATATTTCTGTTTTTCATTAATGCGCACAAAGGTGCTAGAGGTAAATAACTCATCATCTATATTATTATGATATTAATCGTTTAAATGTTTTATTTCAGCTCCACCAAGACTGACCCTGAATCCAACACGACAAACAACTCGGCCTGGAGACTCTGCCTATATTCGATGTACTGCCGATGGAGACGATCCAATCAACATAGAATGGAGTCGTGTGGGTGGTAGCTTTGGTCCTAACACTTTTGCTAGTCATGGTTTACTTCAGTTCCGCGGAATAACTATCCCCGATGCCGGTCGTTATCTGTGTACCGCAAAGAATCCAGCTGGGCAGGCCGAAGCCATTGCCGAAGTATCGGTTAATGGTAAGTATTCAATATATACGATATTAGAAATTAAGTCTAGGTTAAAATTCAACTTAAATTCATGAAATAATCATTATCATTCAAATATCTATTTCTTTCTTTACTTCTTAATGCTGCCAGGAACACTGGCTGCAATGCAAAGACCTTATTACTTTTATCCAAGGAGTAAGTTTTTGATTTTAGGATAATTTTTTTTCATTTTTGAATTTTGAATTTTTTTTTATTTTTTATTTTTTATTTTTTTTTACATACTTTTATTATTATTATTATTATTATTATTTCGCTTGGCTTGTTTTGACTAGATGGTGCTGGTGGTGCTGGTGGTGCTGGTGGTGGTGATTGCGCTGAATCTGGAGCTCAATGCGATATTGCTCCTGACTGCTTGGGTGGCGCTTATCAATGCACTGGTATCTTTGGTTTGCTTTATTTCATTATTTTTTTTTTTTCATTTTCATTATTTTATTTTTTTATATTTTTTTAAAATTTATTTTTCATGTTATGGACTTGCTTTCTATTCACAAATTGATTGATTTATTTGAAATTTACAGAGGAACCCATCATCAACATTCCAAATAGGGAATTGAGTGTCTTCTTGGGTTCTACTGTTGATTTACCATGTGAAGTCCGTGGCACACCCACACCTTTAGTCATGTGGAGTAAAGAAGGGGGTGAATTGCCATTTAACAGCCGAATTGTTGACACCAATCTTAGGTAATAAAATTTAAAAAATAAAATTTTAAATTGTTGTTATTAAAAAAATTTTGTTTTACAGAATTACAAGTGCCCACATTGAAGATGGCGGAAGATACTACTGTATTGCCACTAATGATGCTGGATCAAGCCAAGACTATGTCAATCTTAACGTCCGAGGTGAATATAAAAATTTAATAATTAATAAACTTCATTAATGAATATATTTTTCTAAGGTTTATCCACTTTATCCGTTCGAATCAATCCGAGCCTCGACGTGGTTCGATTGGGCGACACTTTAGACGTTTCCTGCGAAGTTTCGGGTGATCCTGCAGCAAGCATTTGGTGGACTCGCGTTGGTGGCTCTTTACCTCAGAATTCTCAAACAGCTGGCAATTTATTACGCATCTCAAATGTCCAAGCTGAAAATGGCGGCGTCTATCAATGTCAAGTTGATACGTATCAAGGAGCTTTCAAAGAAGATTATGCTTTATCCATACAAGGTAAAAAAGAAAAAGAAATTGCACTTTAACTTTACTTACGTAATTATAAGTGGTTTAACGCTTGGTTCACTTGTGCATGCATTTGCGATTTTTTCCTTATGCATTTCTTCCCTGTGATGGAATCACTTTAATGGTAAGCTGATTCTTCTCATTTCACATTTTATTATTCATTTTGTGCAAACTTAAAATGTAATATTAATTTTTCTAAATATTATTTTCAAATAAATTAATAAAATTTGCAATTTTACAGATCTTCCTTCATTGCCGCACGTAATTGACGAACCCAAAGTGGAGACTCGAACAGCTGAATTTGGCTCGACCGTTGTCATGGACTGTCGTAGTAATTTACGACCACCGGTCACGTATAGTTGGATCAGGGAAGGAAATTTACTTCCTGCTGATGCTGATATTCAAGGATCCGTACTCACGATTCCCGACGTCAGAGCTGAAGATGCGGGAACATACGTTTGCACTGCGACTAATTACGAAGACAAAGTTAGCATCCCTAACGTGTTAACAGTAATAGGTATTATATTACAATACAGGTGTAATTAATTTTTATTGATTTTCTAATTAAATATTTTATTATTTAGGAGTTATTCCTCGCTTCTCCCAATCACCAAGCTCCTTTATGGCACTTCCAATGCTGCCAGCAGCCTATTTGGTTTTCGATATTGAAATTTCATTCAAACCAGAGAGTCAAAACGGGCTGATCTTCTACAATGGACAGAAAAAAGGCGGCGTGGGCGATTTTCTGTCTCTTGGATTGAATGGGAGTTATGTCGAGTTCCGTTTTGATGTTGGTTCCGGTCCTGCAGTATTGCAGAGTCAGGAACCGGTCGAAATGAATGCTTGGCATACTGTTCGTGTAGCACGCAATAAGAGAGAGGGTGTGTAAATAACATTTCAACACTTTTTAACGTAGCCTACATTGATTTGTTTATCAACACAGGGATGTTGTCTGTCAACAACCAAACCGTAGTTAATGGTAGTGCACCAGGCAACTTTCAAGGACTGGATTTAAGTGAACCATTTTACGTTGGCGGTGTTCCCGATTTCAACAACATTCATCGGCTGTCTGGTTTCACTCACGGATTTGTTGGTCAGTTTAGACAAGTTAAAATTAGAAATTGATTATAAACAATTTTTTTTAAAAAAAAAAATTTGCAGGATGTATCAGCCGATTAGTAATTTCTGGTTCCAATCGTCAATTGATGCATGATGCAGAGATCACATCCGGTGTTGCACATTGCAACACGTGTGCCGTTAATCCATGCAGTCACGGCGGAACGTGCCAAGAAGCGCACTCGGCAAACGGCTTAATTTGCATTTGCAGTCCCGGATTTTCCGGTTCCACTTGCAACGAAGTCGGAAAGGCTTGTTACCCTGGAGTATGTGGTAATGGACGATGCATCAACAGGCCAGAAGGTGGTTTTGATTGTCATTGCCCGTTTGGGAAATCCGGCGAGCGGTGTGAAAAAGGTTTGTTTACATAGTAGGTATGTAAAATAAACAGTTTTATAATTGTATTTTCTTCTCGTTGAAAGACATTACTATTTACGAGCCTGCATTCCACGACGATGCATTCGTTGCATATCCAACACCAAACACTCGAGCGCTGAGACATCTGAAAATAGCAACTCGTCTGAAACCCAGAGATATTAAAGATGGTGTCATTGTTTATTGCGGGCAAAGCGAGAATGGTCAAGGCGATTTTATATCTCTCACATTGAAGAACAAACGAATTGAGTTCCGTTTCGATACTGGATCTGGTCCGGCTGTCATTCAGAGCAAAGACGAAGTGAAAGAAAATGAATGGGTTGAGGTGAAAGCGGAACGGAATCACAGAGAGGGGTCGCTCATTGTAAATGATGGTGAAGAAGTGAAGGGAAGATCACAAGGGCACACTAGAGGGCTTAATTTGAATTTGCCGTTATATGTGGGTGGTGTGGATACTCAGAAAATTACAGTTAATCCATTGGTTGAAGTTGATCATGGGTTTGATGGATGTATTTCTCACGTAAATAAATATTTTATGTAAATTTATTATGAAAAAAAAATAATTAATTTTTTATTTTATTTTTAGATGGAGGTAAGTGGAGTTGAAGTGGACTTAATAAACTCCATCGTTGATTCTGCTAATGTTGAGGATTGTGGTGGACAAAACGCTTGCGACCGACATCCGTGCTCAAACGGTGGAATTTGCAGAGATGTCGGACCTAAACCAACAGATTATCAATGCACTTGTAAACCGGGGTATCGCGGATCTAACTGCGAATTGGAGGATGATTTATGTCATGGAGTCAAACGGTGTCTGCACGACGGAAAATGCGAAAGCTTAGGAACAACGTACAAATGTCATTGTACAAAATACTACACTGGAGATAATTGCGGGAAAAGTATTGCTATTTAATATTATAAATTGTAATTTTTTAATTTTTTTTATTAATAGAGCTCGAGTTCAGTGAAAGCGTTCAATTTCTCGAAGATGGCTATTTGGAGTTACCTAGAGATTTGATGCCTCACTCGTCCAGCGCCACTGCAGAAGTGATGTCACTGCAATTTAAAACGAACAAACCAAACGGTTTGATATTCTGGCATGGTCAAACACCAGACACAGAAGGAAAAGGAAAAGACTTTGTTGCAGTCGCTGTAATCGATGGATACCTCGAGTTTAGCTTTGCTTTAGGAAACGGTCCAGCAGTTATTCGATCCCGCGTGCGAGTGGATGATGGAAATGAACACAAAGTGGTTTTGAGAAGGTTATAAATTGAATAATTATATTTAAATATCATATAACAATAATTTTTTTGTTTTAAATAAATAAAATGATAGGCTTGCAACCGATGGCAGCTTTGAATTGGACAATGTATTTACTGAATACGGAGAAACTCATGGAGTTCTTCAAATGCTGGACACGACCGGAAACATTTTCTTAGGTAAATCTAATAGATGAATATAAAAATATTGATAAAATATATTGATCCTGATTGATAGGTGGTGTCCCTGATCACAAACTGATGACCGGAGGTCGTTACAACCACACTTTTATTGGTTGTTTGAGCGACCTTCAGATTCAAGAAAACGAGCCATTGAATTTGCAATCCAGATCAATATCTGGTCAAAATGTAGCAAATTGTGATAGGTAAATGGAAATTTTTTTATTATTTAAAAAAAAATCAATTTTATTATGAATAATTTATGTTTTAGTACCGCGAATGGAATTCAGAATTACGAACACCGCGACAACCGGATTGAATGAGAAATAATCATCTCTGGTACTTAGTTACTTAGTTTTGGTTGTAGTTAGTCTTCCACATTTAGTTATATTCACAAATTAGGAACAGCCCCTCTTTTTGTGGAAGCTGGCTCGGTATACTTCAAGTTTCTTACAAAAAAAATATATACAAACAAACAAAAAAAAAACAAAAAAAATCGAACAAAAAGTAAATGTTACTACATTCTATAGATAAAAAGCATTTGTTGTTCATTAAAATTGTTGTTATTTTATAAATATATTGTATGTATAGGAATGAGAAGCATTTTGGCACTTGAAATTTTTAAAACTTCTTTCCATTGCGAAAAATGGCAATACATAATTTTTAAAAAAGACTACGTGCAATAAATTAATACAAATCGTGCCTTGGCATATGTAATAATGTTATTTTTTTCATTTCCTTTTCATTTTTTTTTTTGTTTTTTTGCCAAGTACAATCTCAGAACAGAGTGGGAAATGATTAAACACTGCCAATTAATTAACCAATAGTTGGTCAAGTTTGGCTTTGGTAGCGAAGTCTGTAGTGTTGCAGATACTTCATTGCACTGCATTTAGGTGTTGCCTAGTCGAAATTCATCTGTGACAATTTTAATTTGAATGCTTAGCTACCAAAGCCAGAAACACGTCATGCAGATTGTGCCAATTCTCTTTCCTTTAATATTTCTTTTTAAAATTTTTGTGCTGATTAATGGTGCTATGTTAGCTGAAGCGGATCAAATTATAATAAGTGGCGCTCCTGCCTTTTTATTATCAATATGTCCCTTGCTGTATGATAAGAGTGTTTTCTTTTAGATTTTATATAAAAAATGGATGAAAAGGTACCGCTATTAAAGTACTAATATTAATGATATTGTGTGGTAATAAGAGCTGAAACAAATATGGTTTTATTTTATTTTCGTTACTTCCTCTGCAAGATTTAGTTCGTTGTATTTTACCGCACATGACTGAATAAATTTTTATTACAAAAAAAATGGGATCTTTTCTGTAATTCATTTATTTGTATAAAATTCGTCTACGAATTTTGAGTGTGTTCAGATTATTTTTTTCGTTTTGATACAAACAAATTATGCAGCATGTACCATCATTATGTATATTTTAGATTTTAAAATAATGAATTCACTTCAAACTTACGAACTTTTTTGTTATATTTCTTTCATTTATGTATAAAAATACATTTTAAATTTAGGACACAGGCTCTTAATAGCATTATGTACAAATTATTTACAAAAATTCATCAAAAAGTAGTGAGAATTTAGATATCAACGGTTTAAATGTTATTTATAGATACAAGTGATAGGCAAACATGAGGGATTTCAATGAACACAGGTAAGAGTTGTTTAGAAAAAGTATAAAATTGCAGTGGTATATCAAAATATATCTTATACTTCAGTACTAAATGAGTTTTATTTTCGAGCGAGATAATTAATTAATATAAACTTATCACATAAATACCAACTTTCACCTTTTTCGTTCTAATGCATCCTTGTGCATTTATTTATATACACTTGAGGAAAAAGGCAGTGTTGTTAAAACTTCATAATATCTTTCTGCCCATAACTATAAAATTAGAAATGTTTGAACACCTGGGATATTTTTTGTTCTTAAAAATGAAGATAAAAAAATCCATACAAAAAGAATTTCACTGAATTATTTCGTCGGTTTGCTTAATAAATTATGTTAATTCTGTATGAAAATATCATGACAGGAGTGAAAACCAGTTCATCCTTTTTCCAAAAACGAAAACACTAAAAATTACTGCGTTTTTTTGGCAACATTGAACATTATTTGATGTAATTGATATGATTATACTACTTTCATATCATCATCATCAACACATTCCAGTTTGCGAAGTGTCTTTTTCACTCGCAGTGCTGTGAGTCGTGCCTCAGGATTTTCATGCCAACATTCTTGCATTAACTTAGACATTGTCAGCAATTGCTGAAAAAACAAATTACCAGATTTGTGAGTACTGAACTACTAACATTTATAAAATATATAATCAATACCTCATTGCAATACCATCTGTTCGGTATACTTGGTCGTATTTTTTTAATGCATACAACTTTCCACATATCTTCAGAACTTGGATCAGTTGGGACAAACTCAAAGTACGGCAATTGATAGTCACTAGTATCTAATATACCAAATTTTAGAACGAAATATATAGTTAAATTGCATATATTACCTTTACCTCCCGAACAACAACATCTTGCAAGTTCCCACAATACCAGTGCGAATGAGTACATATCAGCTCTTTTAAATGATTCAAAATGAGATGTGTTTAAACTGTTATCTAGAACCTCAGGAGCCATATAACGCCGAGTACCAACATGAGTACCGGTATTTAGTTTAATATCAACCTGATCTGAAGCACTATAAATAAATAAAATTTAAAAAAAAATGAATTAAAAAACTTTTCATTATTAGATTAATGTTTTAGTTTTTAGTGCATACCTGAAATATTGAACCGCTAATCCAAAATCGGCAATTGCACAAGTTCCATTTTTCTTTACCAGAATATTTTTACTTTTAATATCGCGATGAGCTATGGCAGGTTTACCTATTAAAATAAATGGGAAAATTAGTTACCTAATGGTTTTCAACTATTTTTCAAATGTCAACATACCTTGAGTACTTCGTATTTCTGTATGCAAATGGTTCAATCCACAAGCGGCCGTCAATGCCAATTGAACCATCATAGCTGTTGACAGTGAATGAGTTGTAAGGTAATCATGTAATGAACCAAGCTCATGGTAATCAGTAATGAGTAATAGATGGGTCACTGACCCTGTTCCTTTAATATCAGCAGCAACATAACCTAAACATTAAAATAATTAGGTTAAGTGTTTTTACATAATTCACTAACTGTAAGACTATAAATACCCAAAATGTTTTCATGTCTTAGCAACACAGTTTGATAAATTTCTATTTCACGTTGCCAACTGGATTCTTCAGTTGTGATAAACACTTTGACTGCAACTTTTTCGTCTCTCCACTTTGCTAACCAAACTTCACCATATCGTCCTTTACCAATACTTTTAACCATTTGAATTTGTTTCCCAATTGTACGTTGAACCTAAATATTAAAAAAATAAATAAATAAAAATTAGATTATATACAGATATTATTCTAAAACTACTTACCAATAAAGGCATTCCAGATCCTGATCCAGAACTTAATGAATGCCCAATTGAATCTTTAATTGAATCTTCTGTGAGAATGAATTTGCAATGCTCAGCTGCTTCTAAGTAATTGCAGTGCAGATTTTGATGCTTTTTATACTTTTTATAACAACAGTAACCAATTCCAAGTGTAATAATAAGGAAAAAACAAACAATAACAATTGGAACAACAATGTTGATAGTATGGTAATACGCTAATAAACCTATAATAAATAGGAACAAAAATTATAAAATTAAAAATATAATTATTTATTTACTGTATATACCCGCGTATAAGTCGACCCGCGTATAAGTTGACCCGTGTATAAGTCGACCCTGACTTAAAACGGGTCAAAAATCATTATTCATTAAAAAAATAATAATAAANAAA
>JH430488.1:0-18278 GCA_000239455.1 Strigamia maritima | reverse complement strand
TTAAATTTTATTTTTTTATTATTTTATTTTTTTAAAACTTAAAACGGCTATTGACCCGCATATAAATCAAACCAAATGAAATAAAAAAATAAAATAAAAGAAATTTTAAAAAAATAAAATAAAACATTTGGTCCAAAAATCCTCGACTTATACGCGAGTATGTATGGTATTTATTTACCTGAATCAAGTGTAAAGAATTTTTGGGTAATATTTGGCCTTAATTCTTTATTACACCAATCAGTATCATTGCAACAAGCAATAGTTTTGGGATTTTCTGGATGATGAGGTACCAAGTTTGCTTTACATTGCATCAATGTTTTCTCCTCAGCAGGCAGACATCCGAAAGTCCTGACCTCGTATTCGTGGCCTAACTCCCAATATCTTTGAATATTGCTGAAGCACATGCTTCCAAGTTTCCCGATACATGTTGAATTCACGGCAATTTTAGGACAATTATCTTCTTCGCAATAACATTGTATGCTGTCAACTGTATAACAAATCAAAAAAAAATAAAAATTAAAAAATGGGAATTTTTTAAAAACATTTTTGAGTTATTTATGTGATCTAACTCTGGTCAAAACAAAGTAATGAATTCATAAACTTTTAAACTACGTATAGTTATTTATTATTATTTCGAGTAAAAAAATAGAAAGAAAAACATGAGTTATGAATCAATGTTGGCGCCACTTATGCAGCCTTGGTAATGTAGAGGAGGTAATGTGAAGGAGCCATTTGGGATTTGGGAGTTAGAAAATTAGTTGTTCATTTTGACATGTGTGTAAGGAATTTAACGATCGATACTCTTTTTGTCTTTCTTTTTTCCCACTTTTCTCCCATGAAAAAATGAAAAAATGAAAATAAAGTACCAGATTTAATGTCTGGGTCTGGCATTGTAAAAAGTGGTACTTAAGCTAATAACATATTTATCAGAATAATATAGTCCCCTGGTAGAACAAAATTATGCTTTTAAAGTTCTTTACAATAATGGCCATTTCTTGGAAATTATTATTATCATGTGTGATAAAGAAGAAAAAAGCAACCTGCTGTTGAAAGATATTTTGGCACCTGCACGAAACTAATTAGTAAGCTGAACAGCAATTATAGTCATTTCACACCTCTAAACCACTTATACATTATTTTTGTATCATGGCATCACAAAAATAAATTTTATTTATAAAAAATTTTTTTAAATTTCAGGAATTTTGTTTAAAAGATTTCAAATTACGGTATGCACTTGTAATTACAGTCTATAATATTTATAAAAGGGGTTTTAAATGGCGCTATTAATTATTATGCAATGTAAACCAAGCATATTTGACATAAGCTAAGTTCGAGGTAAACAAAAATAGTAAACTTCAAAGTAAGTACAAAAATAAATCTGAATCTTTCGACCAGCATCACATTGTTCATTTTTTTAGAACCAAACACTACCAGATGAATATATTGTTGAGGAATACTTAGTCAGAACTCACCTTGTTTAACTCCTATCTGCAAGATTAATAAAAAGATCGTTAAATAGTGAAGTATCCTCAAAGATGACAGATAAAGGTGTTCGGCCATTTTCTCCGCAAGGCCATTTGGAGTTTAGAATTGAGGTTCCACTAACAGAATGACATCATGGGGCAGCGAATACAGCGCTTTTAGAGACACCTAGGGATAAAACTTAGCAACTTAGCAACTTGAAAAATCTGTAATTAGGATTTAATTTAGAAAACTTAGAATAGAATATCAATCAGTCATAGTTTCTTCTACATTTACCATCTTCGAAATTAAGTCACCATCAACACTTTTACTACAAAAAGTTAAATGTTTTTATTTTTTATTTTTATTTTTAAAAATTAAATTAAAGGTATGTGCAAACTTAGCTGTGACCCATTTAATTCGTGGCGATTAATTATTTCTTCCCTTTTCCCCTTTTTCTATTCTTTCTCTGGTTATTTATTGTACTTCTTGTCTCGCGCCCCTCGCTAATGGGATGTCTGCTGATCACTTGTTTGCACCTGACTTGCGGCCTCACAGGTGAGGCTCAGAACAGTTTGACCTTAAAGTAGGTGTGTGGTGTGTATATGCACGTGCGAGTTAGTAATCAATTACTAATTATTTCTATTGTATTAACTGAAAAATTTAAACAATTATATAATTTTTATCATAAGATTTTATCATTTGCAACTGACCTAATATGGTTTGATTTGAATTTTGTAATATTTTATATTTTTTTTCTTGTCAACATTCATGAAAGGCGATTATTATTGACGTAAAAAAAAGAAAAGAAATTTACAAAGTATTCAATTAATGCAGCCTCAAATTAAACTGAATAAAATAGTTATAAAAACCCAGTGCACTATTACATATATTAAAATTTAACCTGAATTTATATTTAATTTGTCAGGTTTTATCAAATTTTATAAAATAATTATTAAATAATTATGCATCAAATTAATTTTTTTGATGCCCTTATTTGGTCTTTTCGTTATGAAACTTTCACTTTCAAGAAACTATGTAACACAAAAAAAAATTATCTACAAAACAATATTTAATGCTTGTAAATAATAATATAAATCTAGATTAAAAACAAATTTAAATTAATTTAATGCCCTGCTCGTTAAATAACTTCCCATCACTTTTGCCCTCATTTTAACACATTTAATGTCATATTTTCTAATAAAATTATGAATAAATTTTTTACTGATGACAACTATTGTTGGCATTCAAAGTGCGGAAATTTTGAACATAAAACTGTCCAAGAAAAATAAAAGAATATTTGTAGGCCAAATCCCTGCGGCGGCAATGTCCTATCAGTTGAGCCGAAAAACTTGCACACACATACACATACACGATTCCCTTTGTGCCACGCCTAGTTGAACGAACTTAAGTGTATTGGAGGAAGATGGAGAATTAGGAGAAATCAAGTTCCGTAGCCTAAATGGCTTAGAGCACGGGCGGGAACAGTCGATGAGGGCCATTCACTCCTCATCTGTGGAAAGGCTGCTGGCCACGGTCATCACGACGGAGAAAGTTTGATCCCACCTACCCAAAAAAATATAGGCCAAGTTGGTGACGTTTATATTGTGTGGTATAAAAGGGTTGAAAGATTAGCCTGGAGAACAGTTGTTGAAACACCAGCAGAATGAAGTTTTGGGTAAGTTTGTTAGAACGTTTCCTAATTCACTTTAAATGGTTTTGGTTTGGATGCGTGAAAAGAACGACATATGTAAATGACGTTTAGCTTAGTTTATGATTGTATACATTTTTGCATTAATGTTTTATAGGAAATTGCTTCAATAGTTTTTGGCATTTTTGCCATTGCGTTAGCTGATGATAAAATTAAGGAAAAGACTGAAGAGAAACTGGATGATGAGCCGTTAAAAGGAAGAACATCAGATTACGTTGGACATCATCAAGCTACGATAACGAGTTATAAGAAACCTTCCTATGGTGAAGATGAGCACGAGATTGACGACTACAAACCAGCTTATAAACCAGCACAAAAACCAGATTATAAACCAGACTACAAACCAGACTACAAACCAGACTACAAACCAGACTACAAACCAGACTACAAACCAGACTACAAACCAGACTACAAACCAGACTACAAACCAGACTACAAACCAGACTACAAACCAGACTACAAACCAGACTACAAACCAGACTACAAACCAGACTACAAGCCAGAATATGAGCCTGAATATAAGCCAGACTACAAACCAGAATACAAACCAGAATACAAGCCAGAATACAAGCCAGACTACAAGCCAGAATACAAGCCAGACTACAAGCCAGATTACAAGCCAGATTACAAGCCAGATTACAAGCCAGATTACAAGCCAGATTACAAGCCAGACTACAAGCCAGACTACAAGCCAGACTACAAGCCAGACTACAAGCCAGACTATAAACCAGAATATAAGCCAGAATACAAACCAGAATACAAGCCTGATTATAAACCTAAACCTGACTATGAACCAGATTATAAGCCTGCCTATAAACCAGAACCTAAGCCTGCTTATAAACCAGATCTTAAGCCTGCCTATAAACCAGAGCCTAAGCCAGATTACAAACCTTCATACAAACCTATTCCAGAGTATAAACCTCCTAAAAAAATAGAATATGAACCCGATTATAAACCAAACCCGAGTGATGAATCAGAATATGAAATTGATTACAAACCGATGCCACAGTACAAGCCAAAATACAGACCACAATACAAGCCAGAATACAAGCCAGAATACAAGCCAGAATACAAGCCAGAATACAAGCCAGAATACAAGCCAGAATACAAGCCAGAATACAAGCCAGAATACAAGCCAGAATACAAGCCAGAATACAAGCCAGAATACAAGCCAGAATACAAGCCAGAATACAAGCCAGAATACAAGCCAGAATACAAGCCAGAATACAAGCCAGACTACAAACCAGATTACAAACCAGACTACAAACCAGACTACAAACCAAACTACAAACCAGACTACAAACCAAACTACAAACCAGACTACACGCCAGACTACATGCCAGGATACAAGCCAGGATACAAGCCAGAATACAAGCCAGAATACAAGCCAGAATACAAACCAGCCTATAAGCCAGATCACAAACCAGACCACAAGCCAGATTATAAACCCATGCCACAAAAAGGAGACTCGGCTTACGGATATGGTTACCACACTGTTACGTATGAAATTAGGCCACATTTTGAACATTATTCTAAAAAGCAGCCATATTAATTGATGACCAAAATTTAAAAATGTGTAAATAACTGCAAAACTTGATCCCTGAATGAAATAATTTATTGAAAATAAAAATAAATATTTATGAAATTGAAATATCCATATCTTTCTATCTTTCCAGTAAAAATTTGAGGTGTGTGCAGTGCAGTGCAGCAAAGAAGTCGCAGAGACTATCTGAATGCACTTGAGAATAATAAGTACGTACCTAATACAATCAAAAAATAAAAAAAATAAAAAAAATAAAAAATAAAAACGTTTCTTATTTTGTAAAATTTGATTCGAATTTATATTAAAACTATGTAAAATAATCAAAAATAATTTTAAAAAAGTACCAGTACCGCATGATTTTTTTTATGCACTTTATGAACTTTTTCTAGCTATGTCTTAATTTTGACTCTCACTTTGGAATTTGGTTTTGATATATTTTGCTGAATTTAATGAAAATCACACTGAAGGAATATTTCATGACCAATGTCACAAAATAGAGAAAGAAATTTGCGACATCTGGTGGTAATCTTGATTTTTAGCTTAGGCATCTAGCGGCAAACCACATTTCAAACAATCAAGTTCATTGACCGTTCGGAGATGAATTGTCAGTGGATTTTAATTTTAATTCATCGTGTTATCAGCTAGCCCGGTAAGCCATTATTTTTCCTGATATATGAAATCTAAAATATTAAACAGACTTTATCCAGTAAAAATGGCAATGAAATGTGTCGTCATAAATCATAATTTTCAACGTGCCAAAATTCGTTTTTTTTTTACTAGACGTGATTTCTGATATTGATCCCGAAAATCAGAAGGTCTTTCAGGTAAATTCATTACTTTATTATAGTTGTTACTTACAATATTTACAATATTTTGCATATTTTTTTAATGTTTTTTAATTTTGTTTTATCAGCTTATTTATCCTAGGCTTATCTTTTACATTTTTTTTTTTTTTCCCAGTAGACAAAAGATGTCGAACAAATAGTACGATAATAGACGGTTTGCGCTTTCACGAACGTAATTTTTTTAATTATGAATGTTATATAAATACGAGATTTTAAAAATTAATCTCGTATTTAATTTAACATTCGTATTACGAATGAACGAGATTTATTTTTCAAGTCGTTCGTATTGATAATACGAATGCTCGGCACATGCGCAGTGTGCAACAAAACTTTGCACATGCGCATTGATCTGGAATTTGAAGCGAGCGTGGCATCCATCTTGCTTTTCATCGGTGTGTTGTATTTTCAGTAGGTTTTTAGTAAATCCAGGATAGTAATTTGTTTGCAACTAACTATTTTTTAAAAAAATATGTTATTAGACACACATAATTTACATATTTTCGACTGGAACATTACTATCTTTGAGCAAGACATGTTTCTCTTATTTTGTATCATTCGTGTTCAATTGTTTGTGCAAGCGCAATCTGAAGCAATAGACAGTTTGCGCTTTCACGAACGAGATTTAATTACGAACAAGAAATAAATTAATAAAAATAAAATAAATTCATTTTTATTAATTATCTCGTGTCTCGTATTTAAAATCATTGTTTCAGATTGCGCTTGCACAAACAATTAAACACGAACGAGAACGAAATAAACAAATAAACTAGAAACATGGCTTGCTCAAAGATTGTAATGTTCCAGTTGAAAATGTGTAAATTATCTGTGTCTAATGCCATGTTTATATAAAAAATAGTTAGTTGCAAACAAATTACTAACCTAGATGACTAAAAACCTACCGAAAATACAACAAGCCGATTGAAAACAAGATGGATGCCACGCTCGCTTCAAATTGCAGAACAATGCGCATGTGCGAATTTTGATGCACACTGCGCATGTGCAGTGCATTCGTATATCAACTTATATACGAACGAATTGAAAAATAAATCTCGTATATTCGTAATACGAATGTTAAATTAAATACGAGATTTATTTTTAAAATCTCGTATTAATCTACCATTCGTAATTAAAAAAATTACGTTCGTGAAAGCGCAAACTGTCTAATGATTTACGAGATAATTAATAAATATGAATTTATTTCATATTTATTAATTATCTCGTGTCTCGTAATTAAATCTCGTTCGTGAAAGCGCAAACCGTCTAATGATTTTCCAACACAACAAACCCAGAAATTCCACATTCATTATTTTAAATAAATTATGAAATTAATATCCTCGTAGCCATTTCTAAATGAACTTGAAGGTCATCTAAGCGTACTTTTCCAGATTTTCACTCATAATATCTTCATTATATTGAGATTTAAACTTTAACTTTAATTTAAAAAAAGTTATCTATTACCCTGATAAATACATAAGTTTCATTTGGAATGAGTTCCATGTTCAAGATTTATCAAACATTTGTTTATCATTACAGCTAATTAATTGATAACCCACTTCTGACTTCCAACACTCATTTCCATATACGATCCATTAATTTTAATTTTACAATTTTTAATTAATTTATTTAAAAGTTTAATGTAGTTAATTACATAACAAATATATAAAGAATATAAATTTAATAGATATTTGATATAATACTGTATTATGCATGTTTTGGCCGGTTTAAAACATTATTAATTACTTAGTTAATTTTCTCCTGAGATGTAGGCAAGACTCCATTAGTGCACAACGGTCTATAATCTAATCGTCCACTCATGTTATCCAACACCTGATTTGTGCTTAAATCGCATCGAAACGGATTCCCTAATAAAATCAAGTAAAAAAACAATTATTCATATTCAAATGACATTATTAATCGAATTTTACCATGCAGATGCAGCTTTTTTAATGGCAAGACGTGGAACATATCCAAAGTAGTCAATAAATTATGTGTCACATCGAGTTCTTGTAATGACTCGAACGATTCGAATAAATTATCAGGTAATGTCGTAATCATATTCCCAGATAAATATAAATGTTTTAGTGTGGGTAACCAAAGCTGAAATAAAAAAAAAAAAAAAAAAAAATTAAAAAATGCAAAATTTCAATCAAAATTTCAAAAATTAACTCACTTGTGTTACATCAATCGATGGCAATTTATTCCGCGATAAATCGAGCGTAACCAAACTGTTTAGCGGCACTAACGCCGTATCGGGGAATTCCTCGAGTAGATTACTAGACAAATTTAACGTAATTACGTTAGGCGTGTTCTCAAAAGCGTCGACGAAAATAAACTCCATTTGATTGTCCGATAAATCGAGGGTTTTGAGTGCGGGCAAATTGCCCAAATTTTTCAACCGCCTGAGTTTATTCCCACGTAAATTCAGCTCATTTAGACTCGGCACGTAATTAAACACTCCTTCCACTGACCGGATGTGATTTCGAGTAAGAAATAGAAATTTCAGCTTTGGTAGCCCCTCAAAAGCACCCGCGACGTCCTCCAACACATTATCGGCCAAATTGAGCGTGTCCAAAGCCGATAACGACTCAAATTCATGCGCATTTAACGTACGAAACGAGTTATTCGCCAACAAGAGCAGCTCCAACTTGACCAAATCCGACAAGGCACCGTTTAACGTTTCCAGTCGATTCGCATCTAACCCCAACTGCAATAACGACACCGGAAACGATCCTGTCTCGATATCTTCTATGACATTTTCAGATAAACTCAAATACCGTAAATTGACGAGTGGCGCGACATCTTCGGTAGTAATCGATACGATCCGATTCCCCGTTAAACTCAGCACCTCCAAATTGATTAACGGTCGTAACGATATCGCCGGAACTGCATTCAACATGTTATCCGTTAGATGAAGGCCCCGTAGATCTTCCAGGCCCAAAAAAGCATCTTTTGTAATGTTAGTTACATTGCTCGCGTTAATTTCTAATTTGTCCACATTCAAGGATCCGAATGCATTGGGACGGAGCGTCGAGATGTTGCTATTGACGATGGTCACCCACGGAGACTCGGATCGCGCGTGAGGGATCAAGGCGGACAAGGTGACCGTGTTACGGATTGACGTGCACGTAATGTGAGGGCGGGACCACTCTCGTTTGCATCTGCAGGGCGGTAGCGATGGACAGATGGTGTGGGCTACAACGGTGGATAAGAGGGTGAATACGTAGAGGATGGAGATGAGTGAGTGCATATCGGAGCGGTGAAGACACGTTCGTACTCTTCCACTCTGGCATGGCAATTGACATGGCATTGAGGGATGACTGGACTGGACTGATCTGGCTGCTCCCGGTTATGTCCTAAACATAACATGCAGGCGATAAGTGGTCAGTGGTTTGAATGACCCCTGACTATAGGGCGGTTAATTTTTTTTTTTTTTTTTTTTTTTTTTTTATGTGGTTTGTACTTGCCGGCGCCTTGGGGTCGTGAGTGACCCTTGGTACGGTATGAAATATAAGTGATTGCATTGAGCCTTGAACTTTGGGAAGGGAAATTGGTGATTTGATGCGGGAATTTAGCAATGAGGGGTTAATTGGATAATAAATTTTAAAATTTTGACTCGCTTTATTAAGAGGTTTCGAAAGGGTGATGTTGTTTGAGTTGTGATAGGTGGTTGGTTTAGTGGGAAATGATGGGTTTGGTGTTATTTTGATTTTTTTTTTTTTGGTTTGGAATTGATATTTTATTAGTGTGGAGTTATTGTAGCAAGGTCAAGTTTAATTGAGTTATTATTGAGTTAGGTAGTGTAAGGCTGGTAGCAGGAAATGATTGATGGTCTTGGAATTGTTTGTGGAATTGATTTTTCGGGGAATTTTATCAATTGTAATTTTTTATTTTTTTTTTTTTATTTTAACCTAGTTTTAGTTTTGGCTGGGGTATGTGAAATTTTTAAAGGGTGAGATGTTTATTTTTAGAAGTAAAGATCAAAGGGAGCGATAAGGACAGGTGATCTTTTGTTGTGCAGGTGAAGGGGTGTTCAAACGAAGCGACAACTTTCAGTTTTTAAATTTTTTCTGTTTTTTAAAGGATATTTTCAGAGTAGTTTGAGATTTTAAAAAAAAAGAAAAAAAAATTACAAAAACAGTGATTTCTGCAGTGTCATGTGGCAATAATTTGAAATTTTTATTTTTTTATTTTTAGCAAAACATGAATGTCAAATTACGACAACACTAGACTTAATCAATATTATTATTATTATTATTATTTTTTTTAAATAAAAATAAAAATAATTGTTCTCGAAGTTTCCGAATTTACTTTTCACTTATAGGCGTGGTCGTGGCCCCAATATGAGGCAAAGTGTTAAAAATTCCTCCCACTCAATTAGTAAGGTCTTGTCAATACTTTTGGCGGCCCTTAGTTCTTGTTTGGAGCCATCCGAGTTTTATAAATTCCATATCGTTTATAATTCCGGTACAATATGTATTGGGGGTGTAAAATCCAACTCTCTCTCTACCTTCTCGAGGTCACCCCTGGGGCCAAAAGAGAGCTCTGGCAGGAGTAAACGAAAATCGATTGATTCATTTACTTGTGGTTTCAACAATTTTGGGAAGAAAGAATCTATGATTGTTTACTAATTTTAAATTTTCTTAAAAGGGTTAAAAGGGACGTCAAAAATTGTATTACTGAATAATGTTTGTCATCTCATCTCTTAAAATGGCCGAAGTGATTTTTATTTATATTTTAAAGTTTCCTGAACAGGCTTAAAAAATCATTTTGTATCCCAAATGGCCCATTTGAGCTGGCCACTACTGGCATGGCTCTGTTGCTGACGTCACAGTTTGTATTCCCCATGTTAAATGAATGGGGTAAATGAAACTGGTAACAATTGCGTAATTTCTCGCTTTGGTTATTTTATCATGTCTGCTCGATTTCTCAACTTCATCATTGGGATTTTTCTAAAAATTTCAAGGAAAATTATATAAGGGTTTTAAATCGTGCCAGATGCAATGGACCAATAATAAATCTGATCTGATGTCGTAAACCCTTTAAAGAAAATAAAGTTTTCGCTTTAAAACGTGAAACTTTATAATATAATTATACAAAAATATCAGTTGATTTTTTACATTATAATTGAAATTGTGCTACAAGCTTGTATAGAGTAGTATTAGTTCATATAATATCACAGTTATCAGTTATCTATGTCCCAAATCACCAATTTTTAGTATTGAATATCATTTTGTCCAATGGGTTGTTTTTATCAATTCGTGCAGGGTTTTTGCCATTCTTGAAACTTTATTAAGACAAGATTTTTTTTCCTTTGAACAAATTGCTAAATTTTTCAACTGCATAGGGTCCACTTTCATGTTATACATTTCCACAAAATGCTATAAAAAAAAATTTTTTTAAAATTCAATGGTTCAAGGAAAAAGGTTCATACTTCATTGTCTTTAAATTCGCAGTAAATTTTATTTGTCCCAGATTGACTTAAAGTACGAATGCAAGAATATGTATTGTTGAATGCATCTTCACAAATGCAGTCTGGAAAGCAATTCTAGATATTTTTTAAATTTTTAAAATTTATTTTATATTTTTTTTATATTATTATTTTCTTTCAACTTACATTAACTCCTCCTTGTGCCAGTGTAGGACACCCTGGAACTGGTGTATTCTTTCCTTCACCTACATATTCTATTAAGAAATCCCTTTTCCAGTCTTTTCGAAAATTGCTGTCGCTATGTAACAGTGGGACCATTGATATCCCATCCATTTTTTCTGGCTGACCCCCAGCTAGTTCAATAAATGTGGGTGCAAAATCTATGCTAACAATTGGACTCTGAAAATAAATTTGTTTTCATATACAATACCAACAGGTTTACGTTCAGAAATTTCGTTACTTTTGATGTTTTGTTAATGGGTATGCCTGGACCTCTAACCATTAGCGGAATACGCACATCCATTTCATACAATTGTCTTTTATCCATTGGTAATGAAAATTGCCCTTTTTAAAAAACAAAATTATAAAAATTTTATATTAACTAATTATATATCAACAAATTACCCAAATGATATCCATGATCAGAAGAATAAAATATATATGTATTATTAATAATGTCCTTTTTTTCTAATAGATTTATCATATTTTCAACCATATCATCAACAGATAATAATGTACGCCACCTATAAGAGTCTAATGTTAACGTACAAACCACTTATAACTTTTTATAAATACCTATTCCTGTAAATATCATCAATTTTATCCACAACAAAATCTTTCAATGGGTGTGTTTGGCGTAATAACCAATGTTTATCCTAAATATTTAAAAGCATTAATCGAAAATAATATTTTATTAGCCGAAGTGTATCCTTTACATGACTAGTTATGTTGAAATTTTTGGTCCGTGGTGCTTTCACATTAGGAAATGCATTTTTATATTTTGGTGATGGTGTAAAAGGAGAATGACACGCGGGTGTAGCTAATACCATTAGAAATGGCTTATCCGTTTCTGGATTATATCGATCTAAAAATTTAGTCGCTCTTCGATTCTAGAAAATATAAAATTACTAAAATAATTGCAGGTTTACGGTACGGTACCGAACCGAAATGTGCGGAAAATATTTACTATAACATCTGTTAAGTAATCCCGTCTCGGATGATCACCATGAGTTTCAGCTTTTCCATTCACGGATAAAGTATAATTATAATATCTCGAATTTCCTACCTATGTTTGTTAGAAAACGCCTGCATTAGATATACATACTGCGTAGGTCTTTTATTTTTATTAGATAGTTTGCAATTTCTTGTACGAGATTTATTTCATTACGAAAATGGCAAAAAACGTTTGTTTTAATGGCTTGATGAGATTTTTTGAAAAATTTCGTTACACATTGTCTTTAATTTTTCGCCTCGTACGAGAAATCGCAAACTGTCTATTTTATATATATTACCAGTCCGTACCAGTGATCCCAGCCAGCAGGGATGTGTTTAACACCTCCCGCTTTTATAAAACCATACTGATTTAAATATTTCCCAGCGTAGAACGTCATATAGTTTTGTTTCTTCACATAAGTAGCATATGTGCGCAGCTCAGGACCATTTTGCCATAAACTGCTACTACAGTTGTGCAAAGAATTATTCACAACCCCGTGATTATGTAAATAAAGACCGGTTAGAATTGAGGAACGGCTAGGGCAGCAAATAGGGGTGGAAGCAAACTATAAAATAATAAATAGATACGATTATGACGTGTGTAAATAGTCAAATTTAAACATCATACAGCATTTGTAAATGTCAATCCTTTTTCTGTGATCAGTTTCTTTGTTTTCGCCATTGGTTTCTGTAATAAGAAATTAGATCATTAGATCACATTTTTACTAAGCAAAAAATTAATTATTCTCACCAAACCTCCTATGGTGACATCTTGGTCATCACTTAGGATGAATAGGATATTTGGTTTGCAGTTGATGATTGCAACATTAAGTAGAATTAAAAATTGCAAGCATAAAAGTATTGTGAAGGAACCCATGTTCAGGGAGGATATGTGGACTCATGTGACACTTTTGGTTTTTGTTTCTTACTTTTTTTCTGACTCATTAACGTTTCACTCGATTGGATAGCAAGCAGTATAACTCATGTGTTGTTGTTATTGTTTACGGAAACCGTTTTTAGTAGTGGAGCCTGGTGGCAGGAAATAAATTATGGCGCTTGTTATAATCTTCCATTTGATTTTAATTCAACTATAATAGATACCTACAAGATGGGTGTATTATATACATAGTGGTTTATAAAATTACAAATTTATGACAAAATGATAGATAATGAAATAAATGAGTAAAAATAATTTAAAAACTCCAACTAGAAAAAATAGTGACAAGCGCTAAAACCATTAAAACAAGGTTAAATTTGACATTGCAAGCTCTGCACTGAGATTCTTGAAAAGCATGTTCTAAAAATATAGCATGAATTTCTTTGCAATCCCAATGAACATCTTCCAAAACTTTACATTGATCGTTTTCCGCTTTCTTAGCACTAAAAACATATCAAAAAATAAATAAATGAATAAATAAATAAATAAATAAATACCGTATTTTGTCGATTAAAGGCCGCGGCCTTTATTACAAATTGCGGCCGAGGGGTGCGGCCGTAATTCGAGGGCGGCCGTAATTCGAGGGCGGCGTTTAAATCGTTTGCCGTAAATTGCGTTTCATGTACGCAACTTTTTAAAGTTAAAAACAACTTAAAAAGTTGCGTACATGAAACGAACGAACGTACGTTGCGTTTAGCTATGCAAACGTATTAAAAACGTTTGCATCTACTGTATATATACTCTGTATAGTAGAGAAAAAACCAATTGTGAAATCACTTTGATCTTTTCTACTACACAGAGTAAATATACAGTACTTGCAAACGTTAATACATTATTTCAAATGTAATAATGTAAGTTTATTTATCAGTTTTGAAGTAATGTATTAAATATACATTACTTCAAAACTGATAAATAAACTTCGAATAATGGCCGCGGCCGTAATTCGAGTGCGGCGTTTATTTTGAATTACAGCCGAGGGGCGCGGCCGTAATTCGAGGGCGGCCGTAATTCGAGGGCGGCCTTTAATCGACAAAATACAAAATAAATAAATAAATAAATAAATAAATTCTCTCAAATATTCATCCAAATATTTCTTTCTACTTACTCACAAACCTTTCCCGGTAGAAGTCGGTGCGGGGTCACTAATTTAGTTAAGCAATGTTCGGTTCTGTTCCAACATTTTGAATTATTATCAAATTCTGCAAAGAAAAAAAATAAATTTAATGTTTTATCATATTTTTAATCATTTACTCTTATTTACTCGCGCCGGTGCCTCCACTTTTTACAGATTTACACATAGCTTTCTGTATCAGTTTAAATTTCTCTTGGTAATGTTCAATTTCCAAATCATCGGGGCATTTTTCAGCCAGTGCATCGAAGCATTTCTCGGCTTCACTCTTAGTTATGTTGCACTTTGGTACTACCGTGGTTGGAGGGATTAATTTTTTACACGTTTCGATTGCATGATGTTCGCACGTCCTTAGTATGGGTGCGGAATTGACCAGAGAGAAACTAGCTGCAATATATAAAAAGAGATATAAAAATGTTATGTGAGGTGTATTGCAGTGAAGCAATTCGGTATGTAGAGCAAGGTTAAATTTGGCTGAAAATAGATGAGTTTCAATTTGTAAATAAAGTCAAATGATTTAAAGGATGAATGAATCAAGTTACCTATTAAAATAGCTAGTATAGAGAAAAGACGCATTTTGTTTGTGTCATTGCAGAGGAAAAGGGAGATCATCATGTCAATCGATAGCGCCGACCGCGTAAAGCGCTCGTGGCGGCTTAAAATGATATTATTTTTGAGAAACTTAAAGGCAAAAAGGTGTGTGGTGGTTATTTTTATAAAAACAAGTCTTCTAGTTGATCGGAAGTGAATCATGAGTTGAAGTTCAACTAAAAAGTCAAACGAGAATTTTGCAGATGTTATCAAATAATGTATGCCTTTATATTTGAAATTTAAAGGACAACTATAAACTATTATGATTTTTAAAGCTAAAATTTTTACAAATTTTGAAGTTTTTTAATGCTTTTTTTATGATTTTTTTTTATGGTTTTTTTATTATCATATGTTCAATTTTCCAATGAATTAAAATGTTAATAACACACCATGTTAAATTGTGCAATTTAATTTCCATTCTTACATGCCAGCAATAACAGTAAAACATTTAGATTTAGATATGCATTTTGAATGAGTTACTTCCGTACGTTTCAGGAAATTTAACCATTCAGCAACTGCTGTTTCACGTGTTTGACAATGCATGTACTAAGAAAGCACAGAGTATGCAGTGTGTTTGAATAAACTAGCCGTCATAACTAATATAAACTGACACTGAAACCTCTGTTTGGAGGGAATATCACATCATGTTGACCTAACATCTGCATTTCGTGCTTAAAAGGCACACATATTAGAGAACTATATTAAACAATTCAGGAAACTTACTGGAAATGGCTAATTTAACCAAACAACAAATTAAATTCCACTTCCGCAAAAAAAAAAACATGTAATGATTACAACCTAATTTTTTTGAACAATTTTTCCAGATTATATCAAAACAAAAAACAAATCCTGCGTGAATCAAACTAAAAAGAAATTAGTGCTAATTAAATGTAACTAATTAATGTTGAAATGCTAATTTTTGTTTTATTAGATAAAACACCACACCACCGCCCGTCCTTCATCCGTGTACCCGAGATCAGGTCTCATAAGCCATGACCGGGTAAAACATTACAAAAAAAAAAAAACAATTGAAACTTGAACTTAGAAACCTTACTTGTCCTTGTTCTTTTATTTTATATCATAAATCCTTCTTAAATCTTCTTAAAAATATTTTTTTTTATTTTTTAAAAAACAACAGTTGACAAATACAAAATTCTACAATCAGTGTGAGGAAAATAAAGTGTTTAAACAAAACTTTTTTCCGCTTCATTCTCGGTGGGAACGACTGCTCTGCTCCATTGCCTTGCACGGATTTGTGCGCACGCCTGCGTCGAATTACCGCATCAACGCGAGGCTCGTGAACCCTTCCATCAAGGGTACACAACTTTTTTCACAGTTCCTATGTGACTCGATCAAAAAAATGGACCAATTAACATTGAATGACTAATATTAAATCCCCATTTTCCCCACAACTTAACATAATTACTCTTACGTAACTATTTCACCTCATCACCCCCCTCTTTTGACATTTTTTAAAATGCCATCTCACGTATGGCGCCCTGACTTGACCTTGAGACGAGTTGCGAAGGCGTGTGAAGTCAGGGTGTGCGAAGCACCTTCCCCAATCCTCGATCGCCAGCTGATTGGTCGACCTCCAGAGCCCCAGATTTAGTGGTTGACGTCACACGACCATTCCATAGCGAATCGTAGGGAAGAAAGGCAGAAATGCAGAAAGCGAGCATTTGTTCAGTCGGTGCAGGAACTGTCATTAGAGTGGAGCAGAGTGCAGATTTCCCCGATGGCATGAACCGACTCACCTGAACGTGGGAACCGAACCCACACTTCAGGTGACATGGGAGCAAATATGACTAAAAGCAGCTCCCTCTTGGACAGTTTACCGTCCACACAAGCGCCTTTGCATGTGGTGATGTTGGGACTGGACTCGGCTGGCAAAACAACGGCGCTTTACCGACTCAAGTTCGACCAGTACCTCAACACTGTGCCCACGATCGGATTCAACTGCGAGAAGGTGAAAGGAACGACAGGTAAAGCCAAAGGCTCGAGTTTCCTCATCTGGGATGTGGGTGGTCAGGACAAATTGCGGCCTCTCTGGAAATCCTACACCCGGTGCACCGACGGGATCGTGTTCGTGCTGGACTCGGTGGACGAAGAGAGGATGGAAGAGGCTAAGATGGAGTTGCTGAAAACGGCGAGAAGTGCGGAGAATATCGGTGTTCCTATACTCGTGTTGGCTAATAAACAAGACTTACCCGGTGCGAAGGACCCGAGTGACATCGAACGAATGTTGGGGCTCCACGAACTGGGTCCGAATCACCTGTGGCACGTGCAACCTGCGTGTGCCATCATCGGGGATGGATTGGATGAAGGATTAGAGATGTTGTATGAAATGATAATTAAAAGGAGGAAGTTGAATAAACTAGCTAAAAAGAAGATTAGGTAGAGAAAAGGAAATGTTTCTTTTTCTTTTTCTTTTTGTTTATGTTTATGTTTTTTCTAATGTCAACATGGATGGATGCAAGGAGTGAGTTTGTTTTTCAAATGTGTGTTTATTGTGTGCTATGGAAAGTGGTTGGGTGGGTGGTTTTGCCATTTCACTTTACCTTGGGTTTGGCTTTAAAGTTGATTCTCAATCTGGACCCCATTTTCTAGGAATGGAAGGTTCAAAACCCCTTGAGGGGAAACAACCCTTGAATTTTTTTGGGTTTTTGGATGAGGCTTAAATAGGTTGAGCATCAATCACGTTTGAAAAGTGAGAGAGAAGAAGAAAGAAAAAAAAATAAAAAAATAAAAAAATAAATGGGTCTCCAAATACGGAAATCCTACTTAAAAACTTGGGATTAATTCAGTTAAGAAATTCAAATTTGGGTTATGAAATTTAAATACTGAATTTTATGTTGTTTGATGTTTTGATTTTTATGACCTGGAATTTGAGAATTAAAGTTTTAAGTGTAGGATCGAGTTTAGAGAAGAAGAAGAAGAAGAAGAAACAGTTGTTTGGGAATTAGGGTTAATTGATATTTGTTATGTTATGTTTTTATTGTTAAAATTAATTTAATTTGGTTAAACCCTAATGACCAAATGACTCTCTGGTTATTTTTTTATCACTCCCCTCTAGCTGAAGAGAGGGGTTTGACAAAGAAGAAGGTTTGGAGAAGGAAATGACTTGTGGTAATTGATACTCGTGGTGCCCTGAAATTTTTGAAGAAATATGTTTTTTTTTCCTATAGATGATGAGAAATTGCTAGTTACAGAGATGTACAAATAGGTCAAATTTTTAGATGATGTTTTTTGTTGCAATTTTATGAAAGAGAAAAATTATTTGTTTAGTATTTGTTTTATTTATGAACTGAATGTGAGTTGACATTTGCTTATGGAGTTAATAATTTTTTAATGGAAAAAAATGTGAAAATTTGATGTTAGCAACCTTGTATAAGGAGGTAAACAGGTCATGTTACTACCG